>JAGKQA010000279.1:0-37701 GCA_022609195.1 Plenodomus libanotidis
CACGCCAAATAGCTCACCAATCAAGACAAAGACTTTCGATCTATCAAGAAGACCGATTAGCTAGTTGGGTCCTTTCCCAAGCCGACTTAGGCCTTCCACCAACCCATCAAGAGTTACGGATCTTCGCGGAAAGAATCCTCCGGACCAAAGGGGACTCAACACAGCTAGGAAAGCGTTGGGTTACCTCCTTCTTAAAGAGAAATCCCAAGCTAAAGACCCAAAGAAGCTTCCGAATGGATTCAAAGAGAGTCAACGGGGCTACTACTCAAGTAATTAAGTCTTGGTTCTCCTTCCTAGCACTTCCAGAGATCCGGAAGATTAAACCTTTAAATAGGTGGAATATAGATAAAGCCGGTCTTATTGAAGGCTAAGGGGATAACGGACTAGTCCTTAGAAGTGCTTAATCTAGTTTAGTTAAAAGAAAAGACTCTGGGTCTCGCCTTTGGACTTCCTTTATTAAGTATATCTCGGCCAGTAGCAACTCTCTTCCTCCATTTATCATTTTTAAAGGAAAATCAGTTCAACAATAGTGGTTTCCTTAGCGAATGGACTTATATAAAGACTGGCTATTTATAGTAACGGATAATATATGCACTAATAACGCAATAGCACTCGAATAGCTTTAAAAAGCGTTTATTCCAAGGACTCAACCAACAGACTTAATAAAGCAGCGACTACTTATCCTAAATAGTTACGGCAGTTATATTACTATTAAGTTTATATAGGAATGCTATTAAAATAACATACTACTATTATATTTGCCTCCTTATACATCCTATATCCTTTAACCCTTTAATCTAGGGGTCTTTTCGTTACTTAAACGGTCCTATCAAAAGAGACTTAATTAACTATACTAATAGGAGGAATTAACAACTGCTGGAAAGAGGGATTTCCTTAAAGACTATCGACTTTCGAGATTAGACGGTCTTACTAGTCAAAATATTCGATCTAGGTGGAAAGCTACTGGTCTTTGGCCCATAGCACCGAGTAAACTACTTTTAAGCCCTTTGCTATTAGAAAATAGTATTAAACGGACTTAAAATAGCTCTTAAAAGACCCTAGGAGAGATCGAAAGGGCTCAATTTACACTATTAAAGGTCTTAAATATACAACCAACGATCTGGTCAACGCTATGGAAATCTCGAGATCTAAGGGATTAATTCAACTTATTCAATAAGACTGATTCGCCCAATCAAACTATATGGAGTCTCTTCAGAAAGGTTATAAAAGGCTTTGATGAGAAGGACCTGCTATTGACTCAAGCCCTGAAAAGAGTGGAAGTGTTGGAGGCTAAGATTACGGCCAGTCAGCCACTAAAGAGAAGGAAGGTTGAGTTGAGTCCGAATTCGAAGTTCGCCACAATTGATAATATAATGCGCACCCAGGAGGATGTTTTAGGGGCTGTAAATAAGGTTACTAAAGAGAGAGAAGCTGAAAGTATGACTGTTGAAGAGGATTGTATTATAGTTGCTTAATTGAATTAGTTGTGTTGTGTTGGAGTTAGGTGGTTAGAAAAGTGGTGATTATTTCAGGGGTGGCGACTTATGGGTCTGTCAACTTAATGTCACCCATCTGTCCTTGGCCACGGCTGAGATCTGAACAATCCTTACCATGCACTGAGCTGCGAAATTTCGAACTTCTCATCCCGTTGCTCGCCATTGTCAATTCTGTTGTTCTTGTTGTGTATCGCTCGGTACACCAGATTCAACCTTCCAGTCGCGAGCGCCCCGGATATTCGGTGCACAATACTTCGGTTGGACAAGTTGGCTGTGAACCACCAGAGACGCAAAAATGCACTACTACAATCAGTCCGACCTTACATACTATCGAAGGCGTCGTCTTGGCTGCTTCTTTCCTTGTTGGGATTAGTCTCAGAATCGGAGATGCTGGCGACTGGTCACTACTTTTGTCCGTATATCTGGTTCTTCTTATGTTAGCAAGAGGCGCACTTCCTGGGTTTCGTGGTAACTTGAGAAAGTATTCAGAGATACTATACGCCGTACAAAGCCTTTACAGTCTCGCAATGGCGAAAGCTAGATCTGAAAATGAATCTTCCGCTTCTTTGCCGCTGCGCTGGGTCCGCACAGCATTTTGTATCATACTTATCATGATTCACTGGACGGCTCCACGCTTGCCTGCCATCGAAACCACTGATAGTGCTGCGTTTGGACGAGATCAGACAGCCAGTCTGCTCTCGAACGTTTCTTTCTCCTGGATAGATGGACTGCTGTGGAAAGCTTTCGGGGTCGTCAATATTCAGACAAAAGATCCATACCCTCTCAATCTGGACTTGGCATCGGCCACTGTCACGGAAGGCTTTCGATACAGTACCTCTTCTTCTACGACACTCCTAACGCGCATGTTCTAGTATCTCAAATTCGATATTTTACGGCAGGGAACATGGGCTGCACTTAATAGTTCGTTGGTGTTCATACCCGCAATTCTTATCAAGCTCATTCTGGAGTATCTCGAATCGCCAGATCGGCAGGCTTCTCCAGCGCCATGGTAATACGTCTTTGAGTTACCGGTAGCAAGCATTTCAGCGGGAATCTCTGCCTGCCAACATGGCTGGATTGGCAAGCAGATCGGCTCGAAAGTACGAGCTATTTTGCAGGAAGAGATATATGTCAAGATACTAAGAAGACGACTCACTGGGTCCTCGAAGACTCTACACGCACATCCCAGCACAGAAACTGAGCGCACGTCGGATGGTGCGGTCTTCAACTTCGTCTCCGGCGACGTGCAGTTCATAGCCTCGATGAACAGCGCGTTGTATCTGGTTTAGGTCGCTTTCCTTGTCCAGATCGTGATTTGCACGTGCATTCTCAATGCGATGCTCGGCATAAGCGGTATGATCGGTCTCCTCTTCATGGTGGCTCTGCTGCCTCTTAACGTGCAACTTCCCAGACGACTAGCAGCGGCCCAGGGAAAGGTTTTAGCAGCAAGCCATACTCGAATTCAAGCCAGCAACGAGTTACTATAGACGATTAGAACGATCAAATACTACGCCTGGGAGAAGTTGTTCGAATCCCGTGTTCTGGGTAAAAGAAACGCGGAGGTCAAACTCATGCGGTCCCGGTTCTTGTGGTGGTCAATATCCATGACAGTGTTCGACTCGATGCCTCTCATCATCACGACAATCAGTCTGTTCTTCTACACGGTGATCTTCAAGGAGCAGTTGTTGACATCTGTCGCTTTTTCTGCATTGGCCACGTTTGCTGTGGTTCGCATACCACTGAACAGAAGTAAGCATTCACTCTACAAGCTCCAAACCCACGGTGTCAGAAGTTGGATACGTCCCTGCCAATTTGCAGACACATCTTCTAGCTGTGGCACCAGGTGTCCGTATTCAAGGTTTTGACTCCCAAAGGGCCAATTGCGCGTTGTATTACGCCTTGGATTACTTGTCTCCTTTTGCGCAGGGTTATGACTTGGTACGTGTGACTGACTGATCCTAGGTTTAGTGACCGATTCTACAAAGTATCTGATCCAAGCCAACGTATCGCTCACACGCATCAACCAATTCCTTGAAGAGCCTGAAAAAAACCGGCAAACAAGGACAACTATCGGAAACTCGTCATTAATCGGATTCTCCCATGCCTTCTTAAAGTGATCTTCCATCGCTTCGAGCAACAATAGCGGACGCCATGAGAGGAAACCACTTTTGAACGACGAAACGGCCATGCCGAGCTTCACCCTGAGAGACCTCAATATCCAGTTTCGAAAAGACGCTTTGAATATTATTTGTGGTCTTAGCGGATCTGGCAAGTCCTCTGTCCTTGGCTTGGTGGGGGAGATGCAGAGCCAAAGCGGCGTTGTATCTCTGCCCCATCACTATGGCAGCCCAACGGCTTCAATCGCTGAGCTGTCGACGGCCTATTGTCCTCATGAGACCTAGATAATTAGTCAGAGTATTCGCGCGAATATTCTGCTTGGTCTGCCCTTCGATACATCCTGTTGTGATAAGGTACTCCATGCCGTGGCCTTGGGAAGGATATCGCGACCTTCAAGAACAGTGACCTGGCACGGGCCGGCGAGAATGGCAGTCGTCTGTCAGGTGGCCAGAAGCAACGCGTCTTCCTCGCCAGGGCTCTATACAGCCCTTCTCATTATGTGCTCCTCGATGACTGCCTGAGCGCGCTGGACACTCGTACCGCACGGCATGTGTTCTTCAACGCCATCAAAGGGCCACTGATGCGGGATCGAACGTGCATATTTGCCACTCACTATACACAATTGGCTCTACCACACTGTGAGTATGTTGTCAAATTGAAGCCCGGATGTGTCAGTGCCCAAGGCCCGGCAAGTCACGTGATGGACGAGGCTGCGAGTGATGGAGAGTCGAGTAGAAATGAAAAATCCTTTGGCGACGTGGACCCTGAGGTTACTTTATCGCCCACAAAAGCGATAAGAAATGAGCCCGGTGATGACTTTGAGGACACAAAACAAGCTGAATCAGCAGAAAATCAGACCTAAGGAGATGTGTCGTGGACAGTAATCAGGGACTACATCAACGTCATGGGACTTGCAATGTTTTGGGTCCCAGTAGTGGTTGGCTTCGCCGCACAGCAGCTGGTAGCCTTGGCCACGAATCTGTAGATAAAGAATTGGGCCTCTCAATGCGACGAAGAAGAACAGAATTCGATAATACCAGCAACAAACCAGGATGCCTCGGTAATTGTGCCAGTGTGGTACTATTTGGGCATATACACCGGCGTCTGCATTGTTGTATACGCCCTCGTCACGCTCCTGCGTGACCTCCTCGCATGTTCAGGGTCCATCAAAGCATCAACCAAGCTCTACGAGCGCCTTCTCCACTCAGTACTTTTTGCCAAGTTTAATTTCTTCGAGCGGCCCCTCGGACAGATTACCAACCGTTTATCCAAGGACATATCTACCATCAACGACTCACTCGCCTCCTTCTCCATCGGCTTCTTCCAGCTCGCCGTAAATGCTATTATGGTCGTCATTTTTATGGTAGTGATCCTCCCACACAAGATCCTCCTCCTGAACTTCCTCGCAGGCATTTTTGCGGCCTACGCCCTCCTCTCAATCATCTACATCCGTGGGGCTCAAGATCTCAAGCGCCTCGAAGCCATCACACGATCTCCACTCTTCCGGCACGTTGGCGAGACTATTACTGGCTATGTCAGCATCCGCGGCTACCGGCGTGAAGCGATATCCGTAGCGTTACATGGCCGCTTGGTCGATGCTGTGAATTAACCCTTGCTACTCCTACAAACGAGTGAGCTGTGGCTGACACTGCGTGTGGACATGATCAGTAGCGCCATAACGGGCGCAATGGGTGCACTTGTCGTCCTGGGCCGCGATTCGATCGCTGCCGGCGCGGCGGGCTTGCTTCTCACATATGTCGTGACATTCACTGAGAATATGCTCTGGCTCGTGCAGGTATACGCTATCATCCAACAAAATTTGACGTCCGTGGAGCGCATCGCCGAGTACACATATATCGAGAGTGAACTAACTGGACCCGCCAAGAGACGCTCAGAATCACTCGTAGCAGAAAATTGACCGGCTTCGCAAGGTGGCGTGAGTTTCAGTAACCTCACAACGCGATATGCTCCGCACCTCGACCCAGTCTTACACAACATCACATTTGCCGCCAAGCCCGGCGAGCGCGTCGCCACCGTCGGCCGCACAGGCGCCGGCAAGTCTTCGCTCGCGCTCGCGCTGCTGCGGGTGCTCGACACTGACGAGGGCTGCATCGCGCTTGGTGGCCTGGACATTGCGACCATGCCGCTGGCGCGACTTCGCGGTGGTAAGGGTATTACTGTGATCCCGCAGGAGCCGCAACTGTTCGAGGGGACGGTGGAGACGAACCTGGACCCACTGGGGAAATGCAGCGTGGCGGAAAAGGTCGCCGTTTGAGGAGCGTTAGTAGTCTGATGGATGATGCCCCTCCCAAGCAGGCGACTCCGGACACTGTTGTGGCAGCCAATGGCGACAACATGAAGAAGGGAGCCCGCGAGAAGGTGAAGATGAAGCGTCAACCATCGTCTTCTCCAGCGCAAAGAGATCTTGCAGACGAGGTCATGAAGCTGGTAGCATTTGTCGCAGGTATGGATGCGTCGGAGCTCACACTTGATATTGAGGTGGCGGACGTTGGCATCGATTCCCTGATGGGCATGGAGCTGGCACGAGAAGTCGAGATTGCTTTCAAATGCAACGTAGGCCAAGCGACCTTGCTTGAGGCCACAAACGTGCGACAACTCATTGCATATATGTCAAGCATCTTGTCCGAGGACTACCAGGGCAACGCTTCTGTGTCATTTAGCGCGTTTGACGAGTCCTCTGGCTCTGATGACGACTTCCTCTCCAACGAGGACGACTTGACCAGTCCTATCAGCAGCGAATATGACGTCCTTTCCCGATCGTCCACGCCGAATCCTGGAGTTGCATCGTCAGATGACACGTCAACGCCCGAACTGGAGCTGGCCAGCGCTGACCGTCTTGACGCCTCTGGACCAGTCAAACTCAGCTCAGATCAGCGTCTGTGCGATGCTCGAACGGACAATTTCGACCGTGTTGTCTTCCCGGCGACCAGCCGGCTTTGCGTTACGCTCATCGTCGAGGCGTTCGAGAAACTCGGTTGTAATCTGCGATCCGCCAGCGAGGGCGATGTCCTCGAACGTGTGCCGTTCCTGCCCGAATACGAGCGCCTAGTGGCCTGGCTCTACCAGTTCCTGGAACAGGATGCCCGCCTGCTGAAGGTGGACTCAGCCAGCCGGAAAATCACACGAACGGCAACGATGGCGCCCGTCCAGTCGAGCGAGGCGGGTCTGGACAAGTTCTGCGAGACGTACCCTGAGTGGGGTGTGACTGCCAAGCTGATTCACCATGCGGGCAAGCCGCTGGCGAGCATCTTGTCCGGGGAGACGGATGGTATCCGCATTCCGTTTGGCTCGGCCGCGGGACGCGAGCTCATGGCCGCGCACTATCGAAAGAATCCACATGCCGCCATGCTGGGAGAGCAAATGCGCGACACGCTTGGCCTCCTGGCGAAGAAGATCCAAACAAGGGGAGAGAAAGGCACGCTCAAAATCCTCGAGATGGGCGCCGGCACGGGCGGCACAACACACATACTCGTCCCCTATTTGGCATCGTTCGGCGTTGCTGTGGAGTACACCTTCACGGACCTGTCGTCCTCCATGGTGGCACAAGCGCGCCACACACTTGGTAGACAGTACCCGTTTATGCGGTTTGCCGTGCACGATATCGAGAAATTGCCAGCTGCAGAATTGCACGGTCAGCATATCATCATCGCCAGCAACGCAATCCACGCGACTCACAATCTCCTCGAATCGGTGTCCAACGTGCGACAGGCTCTCCGCCGCGATGGTTTTCTCATGATGCTTGAGCAGACCGAGGATATTCCTTTGTCGAATCTTATCTTTGGTCTCTTCGAAGGCTGGTGGAAATTTGATGATGGTCGGACCCATGCTGTTGTCCAAACGCCTGCATGGGAGCATACACTGCATAAGGCCAGGTATGGTCATGTTGACTGGACGGACGGCCATCTTCCCACGAACACCCTTCAGAGGATCATTATCGCTCTGGCAAGCCGACAACCTCAGGCACGACTGCCCATCCCGGAGGTGCGGCCCGAGTCCCACCAGCAGTCGACGCGAGACTTGGCGACGTGGGAGGCCGAGGCCGAGAGATATGTAGCCAAGTATTCCGCAGGGTGGGACAATGCTCTCGCAAGCTCCAAATCTGAGCAGACGGAACAGAAAACTAAGCACGATGCCGTGGTGATCGTGACAGGTGCTACTGGTAGCCTGGGCTCCCATCTGGTGGCCGAATTCGCGAAACACCCACACGTAGCGACAGTAGTGTGTGTCAACCGCCGCAGCACCATCGTGGCTACTACACGTCAGCACGAGGCCTTCGCTAAGCGTGGTATATCACTAACGCCCGCCGCCCAAAGCAAACTCCGCATTCTCGAAGCCGATACCTCGCGGGTGCAACTCGGGCTCGGCGAGGCTGAATATGACTGGCTGGTGCAGCACGGCACGCACGTCGTACATAACGCGTGGCCGATGAGTGGGACGCGCACGCTGTCCGGCTTCGAGCCGCAGTTCCAGGCGATGCGCAATCTCCTGGACCTCGCGCGTGACATGGCTGTAGCTGGCGAGGCGAGGCGACGCATCGGCTTCCAACTAGTCACGTCCATCGATGTCGTCGGCCACAGCGACCACCCGCGCGTATCTGAGGATCGAGTGCCGATTGGGGTGGTATTACCGACCGGGTATTGCGAGGGCAAGTGGATTTGCGAGCGCATGTTGGATGAAACGCTGCACAAGTATTCGACCCTATTTCGGCCGATGGTTGTTCGTTCAGGTCAAATCGCCGGGTCCACGACGAGCGGCTTTTGGAACCCCGTGGAGCATTTTTCCTTACTAGTCAAGTCTGGACAGTCTGTTGGCGCGCTCCCAGATCTGGAGGGAGTCCAGCAATGGGTGCCAGTGGACTGGGCGGCTGCGGCCATGGCGGAGCTGCTGCACATTGGGGACGAGGCCAATGCAACCTCCGCGTCCCCTGTCTATCGCATCGACAACCCTGTCGGGCAGCCGTGGAAGAAGACAACGGCTGTGCTGGCTACAGCGCTTGGAATCCCTTCTCACCGTGTGGTCCCGTTTCGTGACTGGCTTCGGCTGGTGTCGCATTCGCCCTTGGGTGAATCTGACAACCCAGTAGGAGCACAGCCGATACTCTTTGATTTCTTGGATCGGAATTTTGAGAGAATGTCGTGTGGCGGCTTGGTTCTTGATACGACCAAGGCCCAGCAGCATTCTCGGACCATGGCCGCGATGGGACCAGTGAGACTGGAGGTAATTGCGAAATACGTCGAGCATTGGAAGACTTTGGGGTTCCTTGCTTGATTGGTGTCTCTTGTTGCTCCTTGAAAATGAGTCTGAGATCACATCTGTTCCTATTTAGGTAGAGTTAGGTTAGAATAAATGCGGAGGAAGCACTCCAATCGTTGCAAATTGGCGCGCCTGGAGACAGCGAACACAGGGCCATGCATCGCTCCCGTGCTCGTTGAGGCTCGTTTCCACGGTCTCTCGCAATAACCGCGTCACTTAATACTTACTGTCGTGATAGGCTGATAGCCAAACTACACCCCGCCAAGGTTGTCATCAAGACCGCATAGCATCACTGCCCAGTCTCTTTCTATGGGCGCCATGTCAGACGCTCTAGATTGCCAAGATGAATCAGCTAAGTGGGCAACGTACAGAGTTGCAGAATCTCAGCTCAACAGCAAGCAGCAGCCCGCATCACCTTCCCTCGAGAGCCTCCCTGCCGAGGTGAGACTACACGTCCTCCTAAACGTGCCAGATCTCAAATCACTTGGCTCACTCATTCATGCGTCTCCGGTCTACTTCGCTCAATATCGCCTCGATCGCAAGTCTCTTCTCAGCCGCTGTCTAGAGGCAGACTTGGGTCGCGAAGTACTCATCGACGCTATCGCCGCTTTCAATTCGAAACCCTCCAAGATTGGCCCCCGCGCACGTCCAAACTCGAACGTCACAGACTTTTTTGATCTCTATGGGTGGTGGCGGTATACTCGCCGCCCCATCACGATGCTGAAGTCCATGCCGTTGGCCGATATACGCTGGATCACACGGAACCATACGTCGATAGTCCGGCCTCTAGCTACTCGATTAAGCAGTTGGACTTTGGCAAACCTCAAATCTGCTGTGGCTGAGTTCAAGCCAGAGAAAATTTCAGAAGAAAGTCAAGAACCAACAATTAGCGTCTGGCCTGACGGTGTGAGCAGTACGGAAAGAAAACGCATTCTTCGAGCACTTCACCGGTTCCAGATCTTCTGCAATCTCTTCAGTGACAAACAGTGCCAATCATTCACTAGTGATGAGTTCCAGCACATATTCCTCTGTCAGTTCGACGCATGGGAAGTAGAGGAGATCAATTGCGTCTACCTGTGGATCAAACAGAGATACGACCAAGTGGTTGCCGAGGTCAGATGGGATTTCGATCCATCCAATCCAAGATTTGAGGATGAGGTGGGTTTTGGTTTTGAGCCCGATGGTTCCCTCACACTTGACCGAGACGGTGAGGGTATGTTTTATGCGATCTACCACTGTGATTTATGAGAGCCCTTGCTGACAGGTCACGACCCACCCAATCTACAGAATATCTCAATGGCACCATCGGGCGAGGCGGTCTCAAGTCAGCACTCCACATGGCCGAGACCGAGGACCACGCCAAACTCTTAGAACTGGTGCCCAAGTATTTCACGCGGGTACAAGTTTCCAGCTTCTTCCAGGACTGCATGAAAGACCATGTCCAGAACCAGAGAAGGTTTCTTGCTGTATATGGCCCTTGTGACGAGGACCTGGCCGAGCGGAGACGGAAGCCTATGCCGTTCGTAGGCGATGAGAACTCCCCTGCACTTCCCCCTCACGCTGTCACGGCGGATACCGCGCTGGATGAGACAGGATCATATAATGAGGGCACCGCAGAAGTGTCTACTACTTGTGGACCACCACTTGCATGGGTCCTTATGTGGGACGGAAAATACTGCAACCTCTATGGAGACTATATCCCTGATGAGTTGAGGCAGTGGGGATATGTCCTGTGGGGTGAGCGGCGCTGGAACGCCATACATGGTTCGAGACAGATGCTCTTGGAGGCCTGGAAATTATCTGCTCAGTATCATATGACCAAGGCGGATTTTGACTGGCTAGGAGACCTACCATAATAAGGAAAGCCGAGAAAATCGGGGTCTTAGGCAATTACTCAGGCGGCAAGCAACCTTGATCATGTCGTCTACAGATTCGGACTTTGCACAATATCATTGATTTGAAGCTGACGCATGGAGCACTGGTGCAGTAACGCGGTTCTTTGGAACAATGAGCCTTGCCCGTCCGGCCTCCCAGCGCGGTGAACACTGAACACTGAAGCAGACCAATTTAACGTTTGACTTTCTGCAGCATCGACACCTATACTATATTCCGAAAAGCTACTATGCCTGTCTGGGTCTGTCCCGGGCTGTACCTGCTTGGAGACGAATTGTTAAGATCGATGACTCTGATGGGGCTGAAAACAGAATATGTTGTAGGGCCTATCCGGTGATCCAGATGTCTGGAGATTGGAGAGTTACAAGTAACATAATACTTTCAGAAGGCTCATAACATACAGATTTCAAGAACGTCACAGCATACAACGATTCCTCTTCAACTTCTGCTCATTCACTTTGCGTCGTAGACCCTATCATTGGTCAACTTCTGCATCCAATCGGATGAGATCCAGTGACGCAGAGTGTGGTTCATCAGCTAATGACTCGACTTCCACACGTCCTTCTCCTTGGTTTTCCTCCAATCTCAGGGCATCCACCAGATCTCTCCTCCACTGTGAGGAATATTTGCTGATGTCGGCAACGAAAGCTACAAAGACCAATAGACTATTCGTAGAAGCGCAGGTCAGTCATAGGAGGATGACAACGAATGGGAGATAGGAGGAGGTATGTACGCTGATATATTTGCCATGGTCGCTACCACCGCGAATTTGGAGCTACCCGTTCTATGATACGCAGCGTGGTTGCTGGCGGCCAGCAACAGGTCACCGGCGTAGGAGAAGACCGAAAGCACAAAGCCACCGAGGAGTGTAACTCGTCTCTTATAGAACAACTCACGCGGATACTCGAGTGAAGTGGGCTGCTTCAGCGTCCAAAGCCATTCAAAGTATTGCGTGTTTAATGTTGCTCCGAGCAGACCCTATGAATAGATCCAACGAAAAATCAGCATATTATCAATGAGAGCAGTGACTATGTCTTGTCTGCTTACCATCACAATGGCAAGCCAGAATTTCCCAATGTCTTTGAATCCTGTGTGGATGTCGCCGGGCGCGAATCTGTTCATATCGAAATAGAGACTGCTGAGAACGAAATAGAGAGCGCTGAAAAGGCCCAGGATGGCATGGCTCGAGATTGCCAGCACGTGTGCACCTGCTCATCAGATGTCGTCTCGCATATTTTCCTGGCAAGGTCACTGCTGATAAGATTGAGATCAAAGGCGGTAAATGACATGCCAAATGGTATTGTACGTGTTCAAAGGAACGAGTGCAATATATGAACAACAACAGGACCATTGTCGGGCTTACTTGGCTCGGTCAGCGCATCTCTCACGTCAGCAAAAAGCGTCATCGGAATCCTTACTTGTGGCTGTGAATTGGGAACATAATGTTGAGCAACGTCAACATATTGATCAGTCCGCCAAAAAATCTCTATGTGGCTTGACTTCAGCCACCCAAGTACATCGCAACATAGAAATAAGCCGGACAGGTCACACCTGGGGCTGTGTGATGGCATCCGAATTCTGGTCACATCAAACAAAATAATGCGTAGCCCTTGGACCTTAGACAGTGAAGACAATGCCTTTGCGCTGACTTCAGACACGTACCTATCTATCTATTATGAACCGACTACTGAATATGCTTGTCGGGCAATCTGACAAGTCACCAAAAGCTGACTTTAGCCAGATTCAACAAGGTCTCGACCGACAGCCTAAGTGTGGCGGGTGCAGGCAGATCGAGGCTTTGATACGATACTGGGTCACCTCTACATCAGTTAGAAACACTGGAGGAGGAGCCACAACACGGTCCAAACCGAAACTGATCCACAACACCTATTCGAAACTAGACTTATGTTCGCAGCAGTGCGTTACATGTCGCGTGGTCCGTCGAGGCATGCTGTTGAATCAACCGACGATAAAGGATGTCATCGGCCTCACATCTTGCTCCCACCAAGTGTGGACAACAGTGGTCGGGGTTGAGCTGCACAACATGACGCTGCATATTAGCTTGTCAACGGATACGCTCAATTCGACAAGTATAAACTTCCCTGCAGATACAACAACTCTCCCAGCCGAATCACGCTCCCCAGAAGGGCGGACACAGAAGCCGTTTACGCCCAAATCAGGAACTGGGCGGAGACCTGCCACAAAGGGCACTTTGAATGCGGAAACCTGAACTGGTCCCGAAGAAACCCAACGCGTCTCCTGTGCATCATATCGGCATCTGAAGTCCAGCTTATGGAGTTCGGAGAGGCCAGGGGTCTTGTCAGATACGCCGCGTTGAGTTACTGCTGGGGAAGCCCCGACGATGTCGCCACACAGCGCGGGCGAACCGTGGATGCAAATCTGCGCAGCCGAGAAAGCCAGGCCTTTTCCGTGCTCGAGCTACCGGCGACTATTCGCGACGCCATCAGCGTGACGCGTGGCTGTGGCATGGAGTACGTTTGGGTTGACTCTGTGTGCATCATCCAAGATAATGCGGACGACTGGCTCGCAGAGGCAAACCGGATGCACGAGGTGTATTCCAACGCGTACTTCACCATTTGTGCAGTGTCTGTGGATGCTGTCTCGGCGGGACTGTTCCATACTCGGGCAGCGTGGCAGTATCGTGCGGAACATTGTCGACTGGCCACTCGGCGAATAGCTTCACGCAGTGCGTCGTGCAGGGACTTGGTGGATGGCTCGACCTGGTCGACTAGGGCGTGGACACTTCAAGAGGAGCACTTGTCGCCTAGAATCCTCTACTGGGCCCCTCAGAGGGTATATTGGTCGTGCTCCAGATGCTCCGTGGTTGAGGGAGAATCACCAAGACCTCAAACTCTACCGCCTGTACATACTAGCACCACTACCTCATCGACACTCGTGACTGACTTGTCGTTCCTGGCAGCATCTCGCTCTGGTCAACATTTGCACGAGAAATGGCTGGACATGGTCGAGTCTTTAACCAAAAGGAAGCTGAGCAGTCCCAGCGATAAATTCGCGGCAATATCTGGGATCACCATGAGGTATCAGCATTGCCGGGCCCATGATCAATATCTTGCTGGGTTGTGGATGGACACCTTTGCTGAGGATTTGGCATGGAGGACACCTGTATACCTGTTCGAAGTTCCCGCACTGCACCCATGTGATGAGGACTTGATCCCATCTTGGTCATGGGCTTCGCTACCTTGCAGCCACCCAGTCGTTATGCGTCGTCGTAGTCCAGGCGTTGACCGACAAGCAAACAGGTGTCAGTTGGTAGAGCCCCGGGTGGAGCACCACTCCGAGGATAGGACTGTTTCAGCACTGACCACCAGGAGTGTCGTAGTTGTTGGACGGATGAGGCCGCTCTTGAATGCCCGCTCGCAGAGAATTGACTGGTCAGAGATCAGCGTGACAATCGCAGGTGGGCAAGAGAGGTTCTCCTTCACAGACCAAGTGGCCGACGACATATTTAGTGTCGACTTGAGCCGCGGATGTGTTCTTTCCTACGAGGCTCACCGGAATGAGACGCTTGGATATATCGACTACCTCACTCAAGCTGACAGGGTATATCGAGGCGTTGCCAGGCTTGAGTGCCTCGAGCTGGGAAGGTCAGAGATGCTCCTTCTCGAGCCATGCCTGTTTAGGATGGAGAATGAGAGAAGAAGCCATCAAGTCTTGTCTTATCGCCGTATTGGCGTGTCTTGGAAGTTTAGGACATACTTCTTTGACAGTGAAAGACAAGTAGAAATTGAGCTGGTCTAGGTCAACTAAAACACTTGTACCCGCCAAACAAACTGTAAAGTCAGGAAGCTGAATAATAACAGGAATTGCTACCTAGGCGGTTCCATGTTCTGTATATTATATCGCTAGCCTTGGCCTAGTATTGTTCATTAGAATAAGCTATAGGATTATAGCCTTCGAAATGAACATTTGAGAAATCACCTTGTAGGAAAGAACACACAAGTCAGTTTCATCGAAATAGTACCCAGAATTGGACTTCGACTTGCAGCTGATGCTTAAAAGGGACGGTCTAAGTTCGAATAGAGGGCCGACAAGTAGGTACCTACTTACACACGGGTCCTACGTAACATCCTATATAAAGAGCACAAATGATAAGCCCTATGTTTAGATATACTCTTATAATATCTTAAGTGTTCTACTCAATTTAGTATTATTTCCGCTTTATCTAAGTAAGATACTGCTAAAGACTCTGAATATAAAGTAGTTAAATATCAAAGAAAGGGTGGAACAATAAAGGTGTATCTTACTAGCGATTGGAAATTGAGCTCGGCTTAGATATCGCAACCAATGCCGATGGTAAGCGAAAACTAAGTCACTCCAAATCGCCGGCCAACTCCTACCGCGGCAACTTGAGGATTTAATTTTAGATTTCCGGACTGCACTCAGGAGTTAAATCTTGTTAGAATCCCTCAATTGAAAAAGGGGCCCACCTCAGGACTCAGCCCCAAAGTATCGTTCCAAGGTTCGGACTATAAAGGTCACCGCCGGTCGGCGATGGGGTCCCTGGCCCGGGCATGCCATTCAATGCCGATGGCAGATGAATATTGGTCAGAGATCGCCGACTACCGGTACGGTGAGTTCGTGCCTGTCTATCTTGTTCTAGGCCCTGAACGTCTTTCCCAAGCAGGGCTCTTGCATCATCCCAGAATATATTGACGCCTCCGTCACACAACGCACACCATATTGATTTCGTATCAGTTACACATTAACACAAATCCTCATCCTGACTCCGAATTACAGTCTGCTGGGTCAGGTCATCCTGTAGGACAACCTATTCTCCACAGTCGCCGTAAATAGACCTGTTCACGATATGTCTCGAGATCGAGAGATCAAGTAAACTCAGCTCTACGCCCCCATACAAGACATTACGCAAACTGTCATAATAAGTCAATCTTTTTTGCGGAGATCGCATCCAACCGGATTTTGCTGGCGAAGAGTTTTCGACTGGCTTTAATGAGGACTGAAAGAAGCCATGGCTGCTCAATGGCCTAGGCGTTTTCTATCTGAACTTATTACGACTGCTCGCCCTCGGCTTCTAACACTTTCTCCTGGCCGAGTGCACCAAGTTCGCTCTTTGCATGCCCGTCACACCCCTCGAGGATCTTCAAGGCCGCCAAAACACACAGCGTCTACTGGTAAAAGTGGTGGGACCAACACTAATGGACTAAGGCTGCTCGCTGCGGGTGGGATCCTCTCGTTACTTTTTGCTGGAAACGTCTCAACTTCCAATGCCATTTTTGCGGACAATGGGCCGACCACAACAGATGATCGTGACCCGTCGAAGCCCCGGTTCCGCCTTTCCGAAGTGCGCAGCCACGACGCCCACTCTCCCGAGCCATGGGTTACTTCAGGAGACAAGGTGTACGATATCACGGACTGGATTGCAGCCCATCCAGGTGGAGAGATTATCCTACGCGCGGCTGGAGGCTCCATCGACCCCTTCTGGGAAGTATTTAGCATCCACAAAGTTCCCTACGTGCGGGAAATATTGGAACAGTACATGATCGGCTTCATCCACTCCGCAGATTTGGTCGACGGGAAAGTCCCTGCACAGTCTGTCGAGAGCTTGTTCAAGGACGACCCGGACCGTGATGAGCGGCTGATCACGCATACTGCTACGCCGAGGAACGCGGAGACACCGAATGGCGACCTGAACAAGGAGTTCTTGACCCCAAATGAAGCTTTTTACGTCCGGAACCATATGTGGGTGCCATTGTTAGAAGACCAAGCCAAAGATTACGTCTTAAGCATCGAGCTTCCGGACGGCGAAGTCAAAACCTACACGATGGACGACCTCCGTAACCGCTTCAAGACGCATGTTGTTACCGCCGTTCTGCAATGCTCCGGAAACCGCCGCAGCGATATGAGCCGTCATGTCGCGAAGACCAATGGACTTCCCTGGGGCGTTGGAGCCATCTCTAATGCGGAGTGGGAGGGCGTACGCCTGGCCGACGTGCTCGCGGACGCAGGACTTACAACTGCTTCTTTCTCCAGCTCTTCACAGCTCGATAAGAACTCAATTGAAGAAGGCGAAGATCCAAATCCAGCAACCCAGCACGTTCAATTCTCGGGTCTTGAAGGATATGGTGCCAGCATTCCGCTGCCCACGGCCGTGGACCCGCGTAACGACGTGCTACTCGCTTTCGGGATGAACGGGCAGCCGCTTCCGCGTGATCATGGCTACCCACTACGTGCTCTCATTCCTGGGCATGTGGCTGCGCGATCAGTCAAGTGGTTGAGCAAAATTGTCATTGCGGACGAGGAGAGCACCTCGCAGTGGCAGCGGCGGGACTATAAATGCTTTGGGCCAAATGAGGGTGATAAATCCGATTGGAATCGCTATCCTTCCATTCAGGAAATGCCAGTCACAAGCGCAGTCACGGGTATCTGGGTGGGAGATTGTGTGCGTACATCCAAAGAGGGCTGGATGAGGAGCCAGAAAGAACAGGGCCATTGCAAGCGCGCACCAGCGGGGTGTAAGGATGTGGGAGCATGGCAAAAAGAGCACCTGAAAATGACTCCAGACCTCAAAGAAGACGGAGAGCCGGTGGCGGTCGCTGGCTACGCGTATTCAGGTGGTGGAAGGGAGATTGTGCGCGTAGATATCAGCGTAGATGGAGGGCGAACCTGGGACCAGGCGGATCTATTGGAAGATTGCAATGGCGCAAACGGCTGTAAGGGCAACAAAGCATGGTCGTGGAAGAGATGGCGATATACTGGGAGCTTGCCGCAGCTCTCGTCTTCCACTGCTCCACAAGGGGGGGAGGGCGCAAGAAAGGACGCAGCCGCGTGCACCGAGATCATCGTCAAGGCCACCGACGATGCATATAACACGCAGCCCATGAACCACTCGGAGATTTTCAACGTTCGCGGTAATCTTGCGACTGCTTGGCATCGCGTGCGCGTCTGTCCTAGCTGTACTTCTACCGGAGACGGGAAGAGTAGGTGGTATGCCGGGGCTGAAGTTGATGGTTGTGGCTTCAGTCAACAGAACTAGGAGACAATGGAAAGTAACACTAGAGAAAGAATGACAAAAAAGAAAAAAAAGAAAAAAAAGGACTGGGTGATCATCTCGGCGTCATGATACGTAGCCTTCATCGAATCACATTCTATAATTCGAGTTTCGAGGGCCTGCAACCAGATGGGACCACCTCTCTCCTCCATACCTGGTATCCCACATTACTATACAGTGAAGATGTAGTGTTATGCGTGAGGTATTGCAAATGGTCTTTCACTTCCCCATCTATAGGGAAATTGTCTACAGCTACTGTCAAGACAGAAGTTGAACTTGAAAAGTTAGTTGGAGGCCGGCCCATGGCCTAGGGCTTGTCAGGTCTATCACGTATATTCCTGCTCAGGTAACAAAGGAGCAGGCAGATCAACAAAACAAATTTATTGGTCGCCGTAGAGGTATATGTGGAAAATGGTGAACTTTACCAGATTGGCGACAGCGCTGCAGGTAGGTATTAATGCCGGTACCTAACTACCTAATGTATTGGGACTGGCGCGGGGTCCTACTGTGTGGCCCGTGTACCGTTCAGCCTGTACCTAAAGTGCTGGCTTTACCCACAATTACTACCTCTTTCCCTCCATCCCTTCTTTTATTAGACGACTGATGTATATCGACCTTGAAACTGGAAACTTACTCATACTATATAGATCTAAGACCGGCGACTATCGGGTGATGGATCGGCGGCTGTCGGTCGGGTGACCGACGCGAGTGTGGCCCAAGCAATAAATAGCCCGATCGGCGAGTCAACGGCGACCTAAACTCTATGAGTCCAATACGCCTTGTCCGGGGGCCCGACTCTTACAAAGTCGGCGAGCTGTTTGGTATTTGCTGATGGCCAGGGACATATATATGTATCTCGCAGCGGGATGCATGAGACACATGTTAGAGTTGTGTACCTATGTAACATTATACAAGTTTCTCTTGAGTCTTCTTCCGATACTCTTGTTTGAGCACAAATTCAGAATTTCTCCTAGTCTTCTTCTTCCGATACTAGATATATTCCAAAGCAACATGACTGAGCCGGTGGTCTACCCATGCTTCGAGTCTCAGACTGGGACCTGGCAATATATCGTCGCTGACCCGGACACAAAGCGCGCCATCATCATCGACTCCGTCTTGGATTTCGATCCTGCCAAGAACACCATCTCAACTGGTAGTGCTGACGCTCTCCTGGTTCTTGTTCAAGAGAAGGGTCTCACTGTGGAGAGAATTCTCGAGACACACGCACACGCAGACCACCTCACTGCGGCCAAGTATCTGCAATCAAAGATAGAACATCTCCAAGGAGCGAAGCCGCCAGTCTGCATTGGCAAGAGGATTTCGAAAGTCCAGGAACGATTCGCCAACAAATACGGTCTTCAGAAGGACGACTGTAAAGAAACCTTTGACAAGGTGTTCGACGACGACGAGACGTTCATGGTTGGTCAGCTCGACGCCCAGGTGTTATATCTCCCAGGCCACACTCCCGACCACGTTGGGTACATGATAGGATGTAAGTACCCAGCCTCGATCAAAGGTCCAGACCTTTTGCAAACATGACGTACTAAAAAAATTGCTATGTACAGCCAACGTTTTCTGCGGTGACTCCCTATTCAACGCAGACGTCGGATCGGCTCGCTGCGATTTCCCGGACGGGGATGCCACAGACCTCTACGCATCTGTCAGGAAACTTCTGGGCTTGCCCGATCATTTCAAGATCTGGACTGGCCATGACTACCCGCCCGGCGGAGAGGGTCGAGGCGAGCCGCTGGCATACATGACGGTGAGGGAGCAAAAGGAGAACAACAAACACCTCAAGGTTGGGGTGGAAGAAGAGGAGTTCATCACCTGGAGGAAGCAGAGAGACTCGTCCCTTGCTGCCCCTCGACTTATCAACCAGGCGCTGCAGTTCAACATTCGAGCTGGTGAGCTGCCCAAGGCTAACTCAGCGGGGGATCGATTCTTGCATATTCCTATCAAAATACAAGGTCAGGTATGGTAGGCGTATATTAGGACTTAAATAAATGCCAGGCATTTTGGCCACTTGATGTCTCCGGTGTGCTATTCAAGTGATTACCAGTTGCTTCTCGTAATTGTATAAGAATTTAGATTTTCTTGCTGGCTACCTAGGCATATAAGCGATCATATCGATCTTATTCACAGGCTTACCTCGAGATCAAATTTGAAGCCAAAGAGGGTGTTCGCAGACCCCCAACGTTCATTTGTTGTTCACATATGAGCAGCGAGAAAAAAAAGAAGAAAAAAAAAAGGGGGGGGGGAATGTGAATTATCAGGGGTGGGCGTCCTGTAGATGGTCTGTAAATGGACGTTAATAACACTTCATGGCATCTCATGTGGCTGGGTACGGACTTTGTTCCCTAAGCCCCTTTCACCGACAGCAGATGGCAACTCGTGCACTGGATTAGGCGTGTGCCCTGACATTTCCGCTGGCGCCCAGTCACCTGGCATCTCAGACCCCCAACCCGCCTTTGCATTTTGCAAATTGGCTTGCCCATAATGCTGCTCGATCATTGCACGTCGGTTTTCCTTGTGCAATTGAGCACTGCGTCGTCTCTTCAGGTACAAGATGACCAAGGTCCCTGCGATAGCTAGAACGGCGATGCCGCCGACTACGGCTCCGGCGATTGCCCCCACTGAGATCGTGGAATTGGTGGCCGTGTTCGGCGTGGCAGTCGTCGCTGTTGTGGAGGTATTTGAGCTGTTCGAACTAGATGTCGTAGCTGCACTCATGAAGATGGTTCTGATGTCGTCACTCCCCCAATTTACGAGATCCTGAGCTCTGTGTTCTATTGTGAGCAAATAAATGTTGAAGATTCATGGAACTTAATCATGAACTTACCCGCTGCTATAGACATCCGCGATCCCTTGTGGTGGCGTGCAGTCAGGTGCATCCGAGTTGAACTGGTCGCTCCATGAGAGACTTAGCAGATCAATGATGCCCAGCCCGCGATGCAATGGGTCAACCGAGCTCCATAAGACATCATCCGTGGCGCCCGCTCCGCCCATAACGACCATCTGGCTCTTTCCCACTAGCGAGCAGGAGTGTACTCGGCGAGCAGAGCTAGTCAGGGGCACGTTGATCCAACGGAAGGCAGGCAGGGTGAGGACCAAAGTATCACTCATGCCGGCAACTGGATTGCCGCCGTTTCCAGCATACATAAGTCTTTTTTGAGAGTCAATCGCTTATTTCTGTCGCCCAACAACGGTGGTGATGGGAAAGCTTACATGTCATAAGTCCCATTCGGTCCCGCCACCGCCACAGCACAAGATAGCTCCCGTTGAGGAGGCACCGGCTGGCCTTGGTTGAGCGGCACCTGCTGGCCAAACCACTTGTCGGAGTCGATATCGCAAGAGGTCAAGTTGGAGAAACTGAACAGTGTGCCGGTAGTGCCGTCCATCGATGAGCCACCCAGGAACAGGACCACCCCTTTCTTACCGTACGAAGGCAGACACACCCCCGAGCCAGAGCGGTAGCACTTTTGTGGGAAGAGGTCTGACGGTAGTGAGGCGGAATCGTTGTGCCATACTTGAGAGGTCATGTTGTATTTGAGCCAGGTGGGTACAAATAGCTGGTCGGTCCCAGAAAAGGCCGAGGAGTCGGTGTTGATGGTGCCGTATTGGCCTAGGTAGAAACCCATGCCGGTGCACGCCACGCCTGTGCCTGACGCCGTCCGCACGATCGAGATAGAGTTTAATGTCGCCTGTGTGGACCACTTGAACCCCCCGCAGCGTCAGTACTTTGCATGTAAACGGGTTGCCCAGAAGGCGTCCGAGATATTTGCGTGGTTCCACGGGGCGTCCGATGAAGAATTCCAAAAGAGCCCCGGGCTTTATACCTCGGAAGACGCCTCCTTAGAAATGCCTCCAAAAATTCAACAAGGAGCAGAAGATGGGTGAAGTTTGGGGATCTCACAGTGCCGCCACCGGCGCCATCCGGGTCGAGCCTCCACAAATTAATATCATCATCAATCTAATCGGACCTGAAGGTCATCCCGCCCCAACTGTACAGCACGTTGGCGGTCTTATCCTTCCACAAGACAGCCATGTTCAGGTCTGGGGCCCCAACAGAGGCCTTATTGATGGTCTGGAAACTGGCTGTCTTGTTGGTCCAAGATGTGGTGAGTGAGAGGGACAGCGTGGTATTGACTGTTAGCGAAGCATTCCCGCTGGCGACTTGGGAGATCTGGCCGCCGTCGATATAGAGATAGTCACCCAGTACTTCTGCTAGTGTTGGCGCTGATTGTCAGTAAATTTGCAAAGGTCAGTGTATCCATACTATTCTCACTCACAGCTGTGAAATCCGCGGCGCTTGGATTGCGCGACGGATGGCTCGTCAACTTGGCTATAGGCTAGCGGAAATCGCAGCGACAATGAGGTCAGGGCCAACAGACGCCATGAAGAAGCCATATCCAACGTTGAACAATGAAGTGAATGAGCAAAAAGAGGCGCAAAAGAGGTGGGAGAAGGCCAGGAGACTGGCGGTTAGCATCTCTATATATCAGTTCGGCTGCCAAAAAAGAGGCCAGCTGAAACGCATCCTTCCGACGCACCGCAGGGTTGTCACGGCAGACGCCGAGGTTCGCGTCGCCCTTCAGGCACTGCCTGATTGAACCGAATCTTTTATAAAAGACCATGACAGGGGAAATGAAGTAAGCCTATGTTGGAGTGCGTGTGTATGCCTCGAGGCTCAATCGATCAAGTCTACTGAGCGGAGACCTACACCCAGTGGGTGGTCAGAAGAGTTTGTCTTTTCCATGACTGCTTCCTTTTGACTTTAGCACGTCCGTCCAGGTGGTACACGAGTGGAAAAGTTCCTGGAGCAGTTGCGTGCGTCTGGAAGTCCAGTGTGTCTGTGCATGGATGCCATCAAGCTTCAGGGTGAGGTTCTGGCCCAGAGCATGGTCCAGCAAGAAACTGAGCACCATCGTGTTTCACTCGCATGTATATTCTACCTATAATGGTTGCGATTTGGCCCCTTCAAGGGCTGTTGACAGTAGCTACTACTATTAGAGGTACTACTAGTAGTAGCAATAGTAGACGCGAAGCCGGCCCGCATTGTTGGTGCACGGCCATGGATCCATCCACTGTACTGTGTTACTTTTATACATGGTAGTACTGTCATTCTGCGCCCCGATTATGGCATCAGATCTACAGTTACCTATTTAGCCTCGGACTGGAGCATATGACGTCTTGTCGATAGGAACAGGCGGGACCAATTCTTGGCTGCCACGCGAAGAAGCTCGTTCCTCCGCGTTCAGCTCTCCAAGCTCTCCAAAAGCTCCTCCAAACAGGACAACCTAGCTTTATTTGCTTCGTCTTGGGGTTTCTCAACCGTTGAGGCAGACGTGTCATACCTTAACGACACAAGCGCTGCCATCATCGCGAAGGCGCACCTGGCTCCACCTGGGCAGAGCGACTCGACATCTACTATCTATCCACTGCCACTGAAGCGAGAGCAAAGCCGTTTAATTCTTCTTTTGTTCTGCTTTGTCTTTTGTTTTGGATTGGCAAGATACCAGACTCAGACTCAGACTCAGACTCAAAGCAGACTCAAAGCAGACTCTCGTCTCGCCGAGATCGACCGCCTTTCCACGCCGCCTGGTTGCAATTTGCAGATCCGCTGCTTCTGCTTTTGCCTCTCTGCCTTTACACGTGGATCAATTGGGGTTTCTTGCTTTTCTTCTTCAACTTGCGTGACTCGGTCAAATCCTGCGAATAACCCGCCATCGACTTTTCCTCTCCACTCACTCATTCCCCCAATCCTGCTATCCCCCATCTCCCATCGCATCGCATCGCAAGCGCATCGCGTATCTCAGCTGGCTGCATGCAACCTTGGCTATATCTACGGGATACCCTGCCTTAAGCTGCCCTGCCAGCCACCGACATCTGTGCCTGGATTCGGAACTCCAGCCCGACCGGTCTGTCGCTGCTAGTCCAGGGCAGTGCCTCCGCAGCACAGCCACTGCCTCGGAGAAAAGGCCCGTGCGGGATGAGTTGATGGATGAGGCGGATAGGCCCGGATACCAGGTACGGCCACTGCGGCCTCTGTGTCCACCGCAAGGGAGAACAGCGACCCGGTCGCTCTTTGCACCGCAAACGATGGCTGACACGGTTAGAGAAAGGAGCATGTGCTGTGAATCTCCCCTGGAGAGGATACCAGGCAAGGGAAGAGGACGAGACACACAGAGTAATAATAGTACGCCCCAACTGCCCCGTCGATTCCAACAAGTTGTCGCTGCCAGTGTTGTCTCCCGGGAGGCCGCCGATGTTCCGCAAGCAGTCCCTGGGGTCCTTCGTCACTTATAGGAAACCCGCAACCGCCTTTCCTGAAACAATTTCCCGTTCCTTTCTCCATTACGGGAAAATGTGTCGATCACCTCCTAGTATATAGACGGAAAGGGGTTTGGGTTGAATGTTGTACTTCATGAACAAGTTACCATCTTATGCCAGCTCCTTTATCGGACTGATGCAGGTCCAGAGTGATTGCCATCAATACCTCCGAAGAAAATCAACACAGATATACGCCTTAGTGGAACTTCAAACTGCTTTACAGCATAGAAATTACTCCATATACCTACTAAGATCAACAAAGGTTATTCTGCGTTATAATCGGGAAGCCACGTGAAGTAGGCATATCCTGGCTAGCAATTAATTATATCCCTGTCTCAGTGTCTACTATGTAACCGTTCCTCGTCATTCTACCCTTGCTAGCAAATAATTATATCCCGGTTTCAACGTCTAATTGTTTCTTGTCATTAGTTGCATCGTTGTTGGAATCGTCTATCCTTAGTGAAAGGTATTCTTTTTCTAAAAGTCGTATCCCTTTTTTTTTTGTTTTTTTTGTTTCATTACTCGCATGGAGCCTTTCGGCTATGGCGAGGGCTATGTAGCCAGATCTATCTCTGTCTACAGGAGTAACGCTTTCCTTAACACAGCCAGTCCCCCTGGCCTAGAAGCGTCCCGCAACCCAAACCTATCGTATACTCAAAAATCACAAATACAACAGCACTACCTAGTCACTCTGTAAAGCCTTCCAAAAAACTCACACAATCAGCGACCTCTCAAGTCGGCTTGCTTGAAGAAATTCCAGTAACGCCTTTTTCCCCACCGCTGTACAAAAAAGGGTGGTTGCGTTAAAAGGCTGGACCCCTCTACGCAGATATTCAGATCTCAGGGCCCGATAGCGAGCGCAATGCATAATAATGTGCATAGAGGTCTGTTGTGCACTGCTCCCGCAAGGGCATAGCACCGTATCGGACTTGCCAACCAGATATAAGTACCTTTTAAAAGGCCCTATACCTGTTTTAAGCTGAATATAGATAGTCCAACTAGATTGAAAATCAAAATCGACCTTTGTATGAAACCGTAAGGAATTGCGGCTAATTTGGCGGTATAGCCTTCCCAGTCCGGTATGGTCTACTTTAGCCCAGGATTCCCATTGTTTTTTCCATAAGTCAAGCGTAGTTGCCTTAACTGTACGCTTGATATATGAGAAGGAAACCCAGCCATCGCTAGGGGCTTTTGAAAGCGCCTTTTTTGCGAATTTGTCGGCGAGTTTATTGCCCGGAATGTTGATATGGCTTGGGCACTACGAGATGCAGATTTCGCAGCCTTGCTCTGCCAGCTAATTAACTAGCGCTTTTGCCTTAATAGCGGCAGGGATCCATCCGCTGAGTTTGTATATAGCTGCCTGACTGTTAGAGAAGATGTAGACTTTCTCTGTGCGGGGTGTTATATCGACTGTAGCTTGTAAGGCCTGCTGAATAGCAAAAAGTTCAGTATCGGCTACTTCGACATACGCCCCTAAGTTCCAGGTTCTGACTGCTTTAGGTCTTGTTTCGTGAACTTGAACTATTACAGCAGAGTTCATTCTGTCTTTTTGGCCTGGAACGAAGCCCTGGAAACCGTCTATGTAGAATACAGTAGTAGATGTATAGTCCAGCTCTTATATCATGGCCAAATGAGCTGTTTTGGCCTTCTTCTTGTCGACAGACGGGATAAAAACCTTTACTTAAATTTGATTCCTCTACGGTATCTCCCAGTTCGCTGTTGGAGGTCCGATGGTCTAAGCTGGGACTAGTGCTCGTAGACGATCAATAATCTTTAATAAGGTCGTGTTCGGTTCGAAGCTATCCATTATCTTATTCTCGGCTTCTAATACCTTAGATACTTCTGCCTTAATAGGGTGGATGTCCAAAAGTTTCAGAAAGCGTATATAGTACCGACGAACTATATATTCGAACCGAATTTCGGGTGGCAGTAGGGTAGACTCGAGTTCTAGAGCCCTCGATGGAGACCGTGAAAAGGCTCCCAAGAGTCTTCTAATAAAGAAGTTTTGGAGCCTCTGAAACTTTGCAGTCAAGGCCACCGTTTGGCCTAAGCCCTTCCACCAAACCGGTACGCCATAATCAGCTATTATAGTAATGCATGCGAGTGTTATGACCCAAGGGACCAACAGCAGATCAAGGAAGAGGCCAGCGGTCAGCTGCGCCATTAAGAGCTTGATATCCAACACATCAAGCGGGGAATCTCTCTTATGTCAGCAATAAGGATTAAGTAATCACAGGGTTAGGGTTTGGACCGCAAGGACCGCTGAGCGGTCCAGTCGATACTACAATGGACCGCAGGAGTCGACCTGCGACTTCAACGGTCCAGTACTGAAGATGGTATGAAGGCGATAGGACACGGTCAGTACCGGATAGATAGCATTTCCTTCATAGCTCTTCAGTTGTCAATCTAAGTATTCAGTCTACCTACCTGAATAGCCTCACGGCTTCTGATCATCACTCGCACGAACACCAGTCTTGGTATTGCTCCCCTGTTATCTCTACTACCGTATTGCTAGCATAAACCCTCTGACACCTTCTATATACTCACGGGTATTTAGTGTGATCATTACAGCCGAATCGATTCATCATTGATAGGACTTATAGCGCTATCTACGTAATTTCATCCACTTCCTCCTCTTCTTGACCCGCCTCCAGTGGTACCGGGGAACGTGACGACTGTAAACCCAAACGCGGCATCTCGAAAGAGAGTCTTTATTCAATTTCGGGGGGGCTCAGTGGTATGTCTGTCAAAACTTCAGACGGTAGAAACATTCAGTCTACATACCTGAACAGCCTAACGGCTAATGATCAGCACTTGCACGAAAGAACGTTCTCAGTATTGCACCTGTCACCCCTACTACCATATTGATAACATAAACCCTCTGACACTTGCTATCTACTAACGGGTATTTAGTGTGATCATTACATATAGGCAGACATAGAACTGCCATCTCCCTATATAGGGCTATCCTCCTCCGGCATAGGCAAGGGGACCTCTAGGCCTATCTGGGCCATACGCTAGGAGATAATATATTAGTAGATGGAGGATAGCTTAGCTTTATTGCTATGGGAAGAGTCGTCCAGCTGCATAGTAGTCTTAAGGAATACGGCTAGGATATTGTTAAGAGAGTTAGTAGTAGTAACTCTCAGGCAATTAAGCTTTTATTAGGGCGGGCTCGTAAAGAAAATCTATAATAGTAATATTAATAATGTTGTTAACTGAAAGGAAGGATCAAGGTTAGCAACCTGCTATGCAATATAAGCGTAAAGCTTAATTCCTAATCGAGTAGGCAGACTAAGGGAGGGTAATTGCACTTATAGTTAATGGTAATAATGATGATAGTGATGACACGCTAATATCGAATAGGACACTTAGTGCATCAAGTTTGCTTTAGCAAGTGGCGACTCGAACTTCGAGAAAAGCTGTGGCAGTTCACCTACTCCCTACCTAAGGGTTAGGGTCATGTTCCTGTCTTTGGGCTGCCTACTAGAAGGCATCTACAGCCCTGCTACCGTAGCCTAGATTGTAGTCCACTACCACCACCAATAATTCATACGGATTGCTACTTATGGTCACACACCTAGCAGAAGCTTACCCCGTTCTCGCGATTAGCGTGCTATATTCGACAGCACCGCCCCATATTGGGCTTAGTTGCATCTTGTGACGATTTTCCATGGCGTAGTAGTATCCGTATTAGACCATGAGGAGTCACGCACCACCACCTTCATAAAATTTACAAGTCTTTAGAACGAAGGGCCACCGCCTTATAATTCTTCATGTGGGCGTATGAGTTGGCGCGCGAGCTGCTGGCCGTTTGCTCCTTAGTAATGTAAGGTGTTGCAGGTATTGCACAGAATACTGCGGATACGTCACTGGCTTTCCTCGTAATCGAGATTATTTAAAGGCAGCCATAGAGGCATTTATCGATCTATTTTCTGCAGAAATCGAGAGCGCCAGGCGGTTCTTAGAGGTTAACGTTAGTATGTTCGAACCATCGCAATTCGTCCCACCCCCTACCCATAGCGATACGTAACGGACGTATAGGAACTGGCTTAATTTACTAGCAAATAACGACTTTTGGGGCGATGTAAAGCGAATTTATGGAGAAAGAGGCATGTAATCCCATTAGAGGGCCTGCATAAGACTACCAATCTCTCAGGCTACTATAGTCCGAAGCTGATGCTAACCAGGCCATTACCCCATTTATGTCCATGCAGCTCCGCCAAGATGTTTACCGCTAGCCCTTATGTCCTGGTGCGGTCTCCTTAGAGATGACAGTGGACATTGTTAGCACTAAGGGTCTGGTGCCCAGCAGTTGGTTGATAGTGCTGTAAGCCGAAGCGAGCTGGCCATGTATGGCCGTGTATGCCGGCTAATGCGTAATTGTAGAAAAATGTGGGTAAAGGCGGTAGATTCAGAAGTTCTAGCTACAGGTCCCTCAAGGGAACACCCACTATTTATAGCTAGATGAAATCCTCTGAAAAGATTCTAACAAGGGATGTTAACAAGGGATGACAGCAAGGGATGACAGCAAGGGATGACTAGTACGTATTTCAACAGTAATACAGCTCTTATACAAGCCACTCTGCGGGAAACCACGAATAATGGTCAGGCTCTGCAACCAATATATTTAGTACATAATTAGGTTACCCATATTATGAGTAAGTATATACCCAGCAAGTAAGGGATCAATTGCACGTCCCAGTGGCAATGGGCTTGACCAGATTGGCTATGCGCTGGATCGGGAATTGGGAGTTGTTGACAGCCAATATGCGGAAGGCGGTATGGATTTGAGCGGCTTACTTCGCTGAGATAACCAGCTCTTCGCCTAGGTTCTCAGGGATGAACTCTGCCTCACTGTTGTAAGGGTACCTATCGTAACTACACATCTTGACCGGGGATGGAGTCTTATTGTTGTATGCTGTCAGGTATATATTGCTCATAATGCGTTATGCTGCGCTAAGTTATTGGTGCTTGCTTGCTTTGCTATGCTCGTCGGAAAATTAAGGAGGCATGGAGTGGATTAGATTAGATTGATTATATTGATCGGATGGGGATTCACATTTGATTAATCAAGAGAATCGACGCTATAGTATTGTGTTTGTGGAAATGTTATGCAAACTTGCAAAAACGGATAAGGTGGCAAGGAAGCAAGGACTATAACTAGCTTAATGGCTTCGGGATCTTAATCGGTACTTATTGACAGCAGTTACAAAGCTCTTTTACGTTTTGTGGTCGGCGCTGTCAGTTACATTATAAAATGGTCGCTGTGGAAAGATGGATGCGTTAGATATGCGCAAGACACAATCGTAATGATTAAGGGTACTCACATTATGTGCTAGCCGCTTGGACCAATGCAGGTCCACTTATCAAGGAAGAAGGAAGTCAAGTCGGCAAGCAAGCCCTACGACATTCCGCTCGTCGAAATTTGTATGAAGACTCGGCGGGCGGCTACCGAGCCAGTCCACCCACGTAATCGTCACCTCGCTATACTCCCAAATCTCATCCGTCCACTTCCACGTTTATATCAAACGCCAGTCATAGTCACTCCGCACCTGCATCCACGTCACGTAGTCTGCACTAAAGTGGGTCGCAGCCCCGCCACTTCCCCATTACAGTAACTGCATTCCAACCTTGCTCAACTCCGAAGTTGCAGATAGACGGCCCACCAGCCAGATGACGCGACATAGTGTTCCCTCTTCCCTTTCCGATAACTGCACGCCGACCTCATGCAACCTCGCTACTCCAAGATGCAGAACCAACTTCCAGCGCAGCACCTTCGAATCATACATTACCAGCCGCCACAGCCGCAATCAACTGGGAGCGATGTGGATGACAGGCCCAGATGGCAACAGCTTGCTGAGCGAATCGGGAACAATAAACCCGCTCAGCGGATTGAAGTATCCTCGCTTACCGGTATCCTTGATCGAACGGCTAGAGGAGAGAAGCCCCTTGAAATCGCATCAAGATTAGCATGGCGTGCTAAGTCATTAACGCAAGACAAAGTACTCTGGAAGCTCATCATAGTCTCGCTTTGCTCGATTCTTTCTACTTCGGGCCGTGCTTCTCCAGAGGAACTCGACAAGATTCTCAGTACTCTGGTCGATAGCTCTGATGGCACGTATCTTGGTCAGATCAGAAGGGGCGCTAAGTTTGCAAATGAAATTCTTGCTGAGTGGTCTATGACCGAGCGCGGAGACAGAATCGAAAACCTTGATCGTGCAACACAGGCTATCCTACAAGGTACTTGACTATTCTTCGACCCAATTTTACAGTATGAAACTAAAGGGCTCTAGCGAAACTTACCTTGTCCCAATGGGCACATCTCAACAATAACAAGAATCGAGTCAAGGAGTACCTCCTACGTCAAACCCTGCCGCCTAAGCTACCGCTTCCAGTTGGACCGCCACTGCTCATTCCGTGCCTGATCGAATTCATTGCAAGCCCAACACTAGGGTTTGTGCGCTGCCTGTCGTCGTTCATCCATATCACGGGCTGACATGCTATCTCTAGGATTCCGCAAATTTGTCAGTGCCTGGGTTACATCGATCAGGCCTCCTGCATCGCCGATCTCCAGTTGTGTGAGACAGTTCCCTATGAGAGCAAGATCGCATTGGACAACAAGGGTATCAGTGGATAAGTAGCCCCAGGAGCAGGAGTCGGAAATCAGTAGCTCTCAATACACCTTCGGACAATGCCCGGTTACGCACAGCCAAATCTCAGTTATGCATTGCGCTTCGTATATGTATGTATATCACACCAGCCGTGTTTTTGACAAGAGTCTGTGAGAAAGTAAGGGTTAGAAGTGCAGCAAATCTTTAAAATTAATTAAAAAAAAAAAAAAGAGGCAATTAGCAGCGAGTTCCTCGGTCTACCGGCTTGGCGAACCTTGTTGGCTTTTTTAATTTGCGTATTTAGCCAGCGATATTGGAATCTGATTTTTTTCAAGTTTTCATTGCAAACTTACTAAAATCCCAATATATCATGACTTCACTAACAAAGGTATTACTGCAAGGTCACACACACAGGAAACTCAAGCACAACAGGGCTGGCAACTAGCTGGCATCTTGTCTGTTGCACATTCAATACAGAGACTGGTTCTTGTAGAAGCAAGATCAGGCTGTCAGGGTCCTATGACTACTGGAGCTACTTTTAGGAGCACTAATCCTTAGTCAGCGGCGTGGCCAGATTCCTGTCCACAGATACTTTGACCTCAAGGTCCGATAGCTAGCGCAATGCATAATGATATGCAAGGAAGTCTGTTGAGCACCACTCCCACAAGGGCAAAGCGCCGTGTTAGACTTGCCAATCAGATACAAGTACGATTTGAAAGGCCCAATACCTTTTAAAGCTGAATATAGATCGGCCAACTAGATTGAAAATCAAGGTTGACCTTTGTATGAAACCGCAAGGAATAGCGGCTAATTTGGCGATATAGCCTTCCCACCCCAATATAGTCTATATCAGCCCATGATTCCCATTGTGCTTTCCATAGATCAAGCATAGTTGCTTTCATTGTACGCTTGATGTATGGAAAGGAGACCCAACCCTCACTAGGAGTCTTAATTTGCAAGCGCCTGTTTTGCGAGTGTGTTGGCTGCTCGTTGCCAGGAATATTAACGTGGCTTGGGCACCACGAAATGCAGATCTTGCAGCCTAGTGTCGCCAGCTGAGCAGCTAGTGATCTTGCCTTGACTGCTAAGGGATTCCATCCGCTCAATTTGCATATAGCTGCCGGGCTGTCTGAGAAGATGATGACTTTCTCTGGACAGGGTCTCATATCGATTGCAGCTTGCAACGCCTGCTGGATAGCAAAGAGTTCAGCATCAGCTACTTCGACATATGCCCCTAGATTCCAGGTTCTGACTGCTTTAGGTCTTGTTTCGTGGACTTGAACTATTGCAGCAGAGTTCTTTCTGTCTTTTTGGCCTGTAATGAAGCCCTGGGAACCGTCTGAATAAAATAGAGTAGTAGACGTGTAGTCCAGCTCCTGTACCATAGTCAGATGGGCTATTTTGGCTTTCTTTTTGTCCACATCCGGTATAACAACCTCCGCTTGAATCTGATCACTCCAGGGTGTTTCCCAATTTGCTGCCGGAGTTTCGATAGTCCAAGCTGGGACTACTGTTCATAAACCAGCAATAATCTTTAATATGGTCGTATTCGGTTCGAAGCTGTCGATCGTTTTGTTCTCATATTCTAGTACTTTGGCAACCTCTGCTTAGATAGGGTGAATGTCCAGAAATTTCAGAAAGCGAACACAGTAACTACGTACTAAGTTGAGTTACGTACTTTCGGCTCACCCCCCCTTTAGGGTCACCCCATAAAAGTCACCACTTTTCTCACCACCTTATTTCAACACCACATAACTAATTCAATCAAGCAACTATAATACAAGCCTCTTTAATAATACCATTTACAGCCCCTAAAACCTCTTCCTGGGTGCGCATTATATCATTAATTGTAGTGAACTTGGAATTCGGACTTAACTCAACCTTCCATCTCTTTTGTGGCTGACTGGCCGCATGCTTAGCCTCCAATACTTCCACTCTTTTCAGTCTTGTAACAATAGCAAGTGCTTCTCATTAAAGTCGTTTGTAACTTTTCTGAAGAGTTTATGTAAAGTTTGATTGGCTAAACTATCCTTATTAAGTAAGTCGATTTGATCCCTTAGATCTCGAGATTTCGTGGCGTTAACTACATTGTTTATTGCATATCCAAGACCTTTAATAGTGTAAATTCAGCCCTTTTCAACTCCCCTAGGGTCTTTTGAGTCTTTTCTTAAGTCCGCTTAATGCTGTTTTCCAATAGTAAAGGAATTGAGAGTGGCTTACTTAGTGCCACGGGCTAAAGACCAGTCGCTTTCCACCTAGATTTAATATTTTGAGTAGAAAGACCGTTTAACCGAGAAAGACGATAGTTTTCCAGGAAATCCCTCTTTGCAGCTGTTAGTAGCTCTTCCTATTAATATAGTTGATTAAGTCTTTTCCGATAGGACTGTTTAAGAAAATAAAAGACTTTAAGATTAAGAGGTTAAAGGATGTAAGAAGTGTAACAAGGCAAATATCATAATAGTACATTGTTTTGATAGCATTCGTATATATACTCCGTAGTAATACAGCTGTTATAAATCTATAAAATAAGTAGTCGCCTCTCTGTTGAATCTATTGGTTTATCCGAACATTAATTTCTTAACCTGACCCCTTTGATCGAATAGTGGGCTGCAGGTCACAATATTGTATAAATTTCTTCGTCTTTTAATTCTGAGTAGATTAATTATACTCTCAACCCGGCGCGACCTCTTGTGTAAATAAGATGACTAAACAAGTCACGTGATGGATCAGTATGGATTAGTAGCTAATCCATACTGAGGCAGCCTCGGATCAGAAGGATCAGTGTGGTGATCCAAATGATCCAGTACTGAAGACGGTATGAAGGCAATAGGATATAAGGATACGGTCAGCACCAGATACATAGCATTTCCTTCATAGCTCTTCAGTTGTCAATCTAAGTATTCAGTCTACACACCTGAATAGCCTAAACGGCTAGTGATCATCCTACGTACGAAACACAGAGTCTTGATATTGCACCTTTGTTACAATGGGTGGCCAAATCTCTTCACGGTTTGGCCCACTTACCCGCATTACGCGATTTTACGCGACTAGCACCCACCTTCTAATCTCTTCCTTCTACAACAATTTAGTACGGCAGACTTTCGTACTTTTGGTACCCAGCTGTCCGGAAACCGTTAACGTAATGGGGAATTCAGTCCTAAAGCCCGTACAGCCATTGTTACAGCCAAACAACTGGGCAAATCGACCGCCGAGTTGGTGGATATCTTCAAAGCGGGAAACAAATCAACTATACGTTCCATTCTCAAGGCCGCCCAAGCCACGGGCACCACTTAAACAGGCCCTAGGAAGCTGGGACATTATAAAACAACCTTTCGAGTAGAGCGTAGGCTATGCTTTCTATCTGCAAAGTATCCGGAATATTCGTATAAAGCCCTCGCCCAGGCCGCCGACCTCCCCATTTCCGGAAAGACTGTTAAGCGCATTCTTTACCGTTATGGCCGCAATAAGTGGAAGAAAGCGGAGAGGATCTTGTTGACCGAATAAGACGCTCTTGAACGCTGCGAATTTTGTTCATATTGACTGGCAAACGCGGCCAGAATCGCCCAGTTAATGAGGGCCCTCTTCAGCAACGAATGTACGGTCCAGAACTCACCCTTTAACCCGGGTCAATTTGTGACTAGATTGTCAACGTAATGTTATGAGAGATGTGTGGTAGAACCGATATTATATTCTGGGCCCCGGATTAGCCAAATGATCTGGGGAATGATCTGGTTGAGGGATGGGGAGGCTGGACAGTCCTCTATGATCTGGTGTAGGGGAGATCCGGCTGCTTAACACCAAGGAGTGTCCGCAAAGAGCTATCAAGCGGTCCTGGAAGAAGACCTGCTTCCTCTCTACAGCCCTGGGAACCTCTTTATGCAAGATAACGCCAGAATTCATACTTCTGGGGCCATCAAAGAGTTCCTGGAGACCCGCGGGATCTGGACTATTAAGTGGCCCTCTTACAGCCCGGATCTCAATCCAATCGAGCATGTTTGGAAAGAACTGAAGAGGCAAATCCATAAGTTAGAACCGAAATTTGCTGCCCTCAAAGACAATATAGCTCACCAGGCATATGCTCGAGAGTGGATACAGGATGCGTGGGACAACATACCGGAGGGGTTCGTTAGGGCGTTGATGGAGAGCATCCCGAGGAGATTAAAAGCGTGTAGGAAAGCGGGTGGCTGGTATACGCACTATTAGTCCAAGATTGAAATGCAAGTATTAGGTTTGTAATTGAAGGTGAATTGGCTGTGATGTAGGACTTTAAAGTTGTCGTGGTATTTTTAATATGTGGCTGAAAGTGGGTCAACCGTGAAGAGATTTGGCCACCTACTGTACCTCTGCTACCTTACTGCTAACATAAACCCTCTGACACCTTCTATATACTCACGGGTATTTAGTGTGATCGTTACAACTAACCCGCAAGACAGTGCTTTAGTAACGGGTTAGGAGGCAGCGCTTAATACCATATATACAAATTAATACAAGAACTACCTTGCGAAACTTAATAGCATTAAAGGCGCAAATATAAGCCTCGTTTTTAGGAAGGTGGTCGGAGTCCGCAATGACCTCGTCCTCTTCCTCTTTCTTAGCAGCAGGGGCGGCGACACCCTTATCGTCGGACATAGTTAAGTCGACCACAATAGCCCCAGCGGGCATAGCAAAAGGCTATGCGCTAATAGGCGAGTCCTATCCAGGGGCCTTATCCATAACCTCTACCTCATCACCTATAATCGATATTAGCAAGGCATATAAGGGAAGTTGGCAAGACTGCAACTTGCCCATATCCATATCCTTATTAGAGGCGGATATGGAACTGCCACCCCCCGATATAGGGCTATTATCCTTAGGCGAAGGCGAGGGAGCCTCTAGGCCTATTTAAGCTATGCGCCAGAAAATAACGTGCTGGTAGGCGGAGGCCAGCTTAGCCTTATCGCTATGGGAAGGGTTATCCAACCGCGCAGCAGCCGTAAGGAAGGCGGCCAGGATGCCATTAAGGGAGTCGGCAGTAGTAACTCCGAGGTAATTAAGCTTTTACTAAGCGGGCTCGCGAAGAAAATCCATAATAATGATCTTAATGACGTTGTTAACTGGAAGGGAGGATAAAGTAATGAGAAATGAGAAGCATGCTATACAGACAAAGAATAAGAGATCGTATACATGCAATAGAAGAAGATAGATGCTATTGTTAAAAGGGGAGAAATCTTTAGCTACTACAATTAAGCGAAGACGAAGCTATGGCAGCTGTGCCTGCACCTGCCGTACCCCTAACCCTATCAGTAAAGTGACTGCTAACTAAAAGAAAGTGGGTTTAGCTGAGTGAGGGCATTTCCAACGTCACCGCCGTCAACCGCTCCAACTTAACACCTTTACAATTGATGGATGTCGAGGGGCAAAGTTGTAGAGGAATATTCCCAATAGGCATAACAACGGACAAAAAAAGATTTAGTCCAAATGCGCACTACGAGAGGTGGCTGCGCTTACTATAGAGTGGTACCGGCTTGAAGGCCGTGGGCGTCCTTCTTCCGGAGGGGGAAGAATTGTCAGGACCCGGCACGGCCAGGAATCCGGCCACGCCACTGACTAAGGATTAATGCTTCTATAAGTAGCTTCAGTAGTCATAGGACCCTGACAGCCTGATCTTGTTCCTACAAGAATCAATCTATGTATCGAATGGACACAAGAGAAGACGCCAGCTAGTTGCCGGCCCTGTTGTACCTGACTTTCCCGTGTGTGACCTTACAAAAGGCTACGATTATAGCGAAAATATATGGGAATTAAAAATAAACCTTATAAACGCGTAAGGGCTACCCTAGGAATATAAAAGAGCAACGGAGAAGCAGTCTAAGACCTTTACCAGGAATCAAACCTAGGCCCTTCCAATAAAGATATTAAAAGCTCTAACTAACTAAGCTGTGGAAATAAGGAAAATGCAACCCGAAGCTCTTAGGAAAAACAAACGATTCCGCAATTATATACACATTAGGAACCCCTAGAATTACTAGCAGGCGCTATAGCAGCACTCCTAAACAAACTATCAGCCAGTAAACCATACCAATTAACCACTTCGTTTTCAACTATTATAAAGTTCTAATCAAATCCCTCAAAATTAGGATCTGCAACAATCTTAGCCGACTCCTCAGAAACCATAGCACGAATATTGGCAGTAAGGCGTATACGCGCAGCCTCAGTGTAATGATCCCACTAAATACCCGTGAGTATATAGTAAGTGTCAGAGGGTTTATGCTAGCAATACAGTAGTAGAGGTGACTGGGGCAATATTGAGAAGCGTTCTTGTGCAAGTGCTGATCATTAGCCGTTGGGCTATTCAGGTGTGTAGACTGAATACTTAGATTGACAACTAAAGAGCTATAAAGGAAATGCTATCTATCTGGTGCTGACCGTGTCCTTATATCCTATTGCCTTCATACCATCTTTAGTACTGGATCTGTTGGATCGCCTTGCTATCCTAGCGATCCATTGGCTAGCCCTAACCCTGGATCTGTTTACGTAAGAGATATTCCCCGCTTGATGTGTTGGACAATCAGGCTTCTAAATGGCGCAGCTGACCGCTGGCCTGTTCCTTGACCTGCTGTTGGTCCTTTTGGGTCATAACACTCAGCTTCCTCCGCTTCTATACAATCTAACTTCTTTATACGGGTAATACCCCGGCGGACGGTATGCTTTATCTTTTCCGACCATATCCCCTTCTATTTCCGCAAATAAAGAAGCTTCTCTTCTTAACGCTCGATTTTACTATACTACCCGTACCTGCGGAACACCCGTACCCGCGGAACACCTTTCCCACCAAACCTTCCTGCCATACAGTGACAATAACAAACCACAGCAATTTTAAAAAATAAATGCTATAGAGCCAATATCTAGTGTTTTGAGATATCTTTGATTTGGTATAGACGGAATT
>JAGKQA010000027.1:0-221758 GCA_022609195.1 Plenodomus libanotidis
AATAAAAAAAGTTAATATTATATAATTATTAATAAATAAATAAATTTCAATTATTATATAAATTTCATTTACTAGATAGAAAAGTATTTATAATATGGGTAACTACTTACGAGTACCCAAAATACTTATATAAATCTTAGCATAGGTAAATACCCATGGCCCGTGCGGCTCTACAAGAGTAATGAAAAAAAAAAAAAAAAAAAAAAAACCCCGTGGCCCGTGGTTTGGGTACCCGTAGGTGGGGTTTTCCCGGGCCTAGCGGTGCGTGTTGGCTAAGAAAGTCGCATCATTGCAAAAGATTGCTTGTAGCATAATTTTATTGAGCTGTCCAATGGCTTGCCGGCCTCTGTATCCCATCATCTTGCCCGTAATGGACTTCGGAGACTTGAGAAGGTGCGTGGGCGTAGCATGATACGGCTGAGCCCTTTGAACTCAGATGCCATGATCATTGATTATGTGACCTAATCCCTGTCGTCTTTCGATTCCAAACTGCAGGCCCAAGCTCCTTTCCCGATTAGGCATCTTCTGGACCACATTGGAGCGGCACTTACAAATCAACAATGTGCAGATGCCCAAATTTCACTCCGAGACACATGAATAATGGACAGAACCCCTCACTCACAGAGCACGTAATTATTGCAGTCTTTGTCACACTGCAGCAGCAGCAGCAGCTCTCGTAGATTCCATACATGATCCCTTGGCGAAGATCTAATCTATGTCGACAAGTATATTAAGAAGCGGAGGCGTGCCCTCTTCAAACAAGCTTTCCAGAAGTTTACCACTGTTCAGTTCAGCTTTTGCAAAGAGGACCTTTTCTCACACATCAAAAGTTCCATACGTCATCGGAAACTACCCAGCATTTCAAATACACTCGGCCTCAAGACTATCTTCTCAACGCCCATTGAGCTCCCATGCTAGCCTTCTCACCACCACTACAGCCACCCGTTTACACAGCAACAACAGCACCTCCAGCACCTCCACCACCACCACCCCACAAGACACCGCTGAAATGTCCGAACCAACCGGCCTCATCGCCACCTCCGGCATCGAGCTCCTCACACTCGGCACGCCCAACGGCTACAAAGCCTCCATCGTGCTCGAGGAGCTCAAGGAGGCCTACGGCGACAAGTTCCCCAAGATCACCTACCAGACGATCAACATCATGAAGAACACACAAAAGGAGCCATGGTTCAGTGCGTCCTCTCCTTTCCTCTCCAATCCCACCAAACACTCCAACAGTATAGCTAAAATGTTTGTGGCTAGCCGCCGTCTGTCCCAATGGCCGGATACCCGCCCTGGTCGACCACGACCGCAACGACTTCCCCGTCTTCGAGGGCGCCGCCATCCTGCACTACCTCACCAAGCACTACGACCCGGAGAACAAGATCAGCTTCGACTACAACTCGGACGACTACTCAGTCAGCGAGCAGTGGATCAGCTGGCAGCACGGCGGGCTTGGACCTATGTGCGTTGCGCCCCCACCCAGCCTATTTCATTCATTCCTCTCTCTCGTCTCCCTGGCTCCGTCTCCACCCTCCGCGGCTCCATACTGACTCTCGCGCAATAGGCAAGGCCAAGCCAACCACTTCCTCCGCTTTGCCAAAGAGAAGATCCCCTACGGCATCCAGCGCTACGTCGGCGAGTCCGAACGTCTGTACGGCATCCTCAACACGCGCCTGCAGGACCGTGACTATGTCGCCGGCCCCGGCAAGGGCAAGTTCTCCATCGCCGATATCTCCATTATGGGCTGGGCCAATATCGCCATACTTTCCGGAGTCGATTTGCCTAAGCTGTTCCCCAACGTCGTGGCATGGTTGAAGCGCTGCCAAGCCCGGCCAGGTGTGAAGCGCGGCTTTGCAGTGCCTCAGGAGAGTTCTTTTGCGAATGCCGCGTTCTTGAAGAAGATCGAGGAGGACCCGGAGGCGAAGAAGAACTATGAAGAGACGACCAAGTTGCTGGATGACGCCAAGACACAGTACGGGTACAAATTCGCGTCTCCTTAAGTGGCGTTGTAATCGGTGCTCTGGCATCTCTGTGACGATAGTCCCAGATAATTAATGAAAAGCGGCTGAGTTTTGTTGCAATCTGAAATGAAAATTGATATCGTATCCATCCTAACGTACAAACCCACGCAGACGAGCCAGGCCTAGCACGCTCCAACTCGAAAAACGAGAGTAACGCCGTAGCCTTTGTCCCATGTCTTTCCATCCTGATAATCCCCCAAAACGCACCATGCTTTTAGAAACCCCAGACATAAATGAACGGTCCAGTTTGCTGAGTAGTAATCACCAGCGACTCGTCATCCCAACTTGGAATTATAAACCAGTCCTGAGAAAAGAGTCATTCCAAGAGGAAAAGGGAAATCGTGAAAGTCGAGCCTCCGCATTACTCAAAATGTGGTCTTGCCACTGTGTTCTCTGATCATGCTCAATCTGCTCCTTCCATCCGTCTTCTTGCGAAAAACGTCCTCGTTGGGTGGCCGCATCTAGCAAAATTAGGTCACAGACCCCTAGTTTGCAAGGACAGGAAGTAAGTTACCAGTAGCGACGATCATACTCGCGCGGTGGGTACGCTCCATCACGAGGGTAAGCAGCATCGCGAGGCGGCAGGTCCCGAGGAGGAGGACGGTCATACGGTGGACGACCAGCTCCGTTCAGGTATGGGTCTGGAGGAGGGTAGTCACGGCGGTACGGGTCATCGTAACGGCCGCGAGGAAGGGGGTAGTCCTCAGGAGGACCGCGACGGGGAGGCGATCGATATCTCGCGCGATCGTCATAGTAGTCGCGGCGTGGACTTCTCTCGCGGTATCCATCACGGTAGGGGTCTCTGCGTGGGCTAAAGCCACCGGGTGGGGGCCCACGTCGGTCGAAGTCGTCGCGGGGAGGGTAGGGTCGGCGAGGGCCTGGAGAGCGCGAACGACCACGCTGGGGCATGTCGGGCTGTGTCTGTGTTTGGGTGAGTACTCGCAGCATGTCTAGATACGTCATGGAACACCTACATTAGCGACACAGGTAACGCGCGCCTCCTTGAACTCGCGGGCATCGAGGGCCTCTACAGCCTTCTTGAGATCCGCAGCAGTCTCAAACTCGACGAAGCTAAATCACCAATATCAGCGATTGGCCAAGTAAAATGTGGGCGTAGGAGGGTATGAGGCAGACGTACCCTTCGCCATTCGAGTTGCGACCTGTTTCCGAGTACACAACGTCGCAGCCTGATTGACGCGCGAAGTCTTTAAGGTCCTATGTCCAGAGATTCCACGTAAGTTGAAGTCCAGGTTCGAAGTCGGAAAGCCGAGATTCCTAGCAGCGGGCCCGCAAGCAGTGTCAAGTCCAGGGGTGTGTTCCAAGAGCGTCTCAATGTTGTAATCCAGCACAAGAAAATCCTCGCCAGCGCGTACCCTGCCGCCTTTCCGAGAACACGCCCATTGCGAAGGAAGACACCACTGGAGTCGTCCTGGAAGGCGAGGCGCATAATGATAGATAGCGTGCAGTATGTCCAATCCACATCAAGGCTAACGACCTATCCATAGACATGAAGGGCGTTTGCTTGGGAGATCCAGAAATCCGGCATCAACGAAGAGGAGGAGAGACAGACCTGCCAACTGGTATCGCTGGGGAGACCACTAATCTGCATCCTGTGAGGAGTGCGACGAGGACGAGGAGCGCCGCGCTCGCCGCCGGCTGCGGGAAAGGCGCCATTTTCTCGGTGACGCGATCCACGGGCAAATTGGACCGTCAGGCGCTCACCCATGAGCATAGATCCGTCTTTTCGTATCACGTATTAGCCAGGGCTCGAGTGGAGTCGGAGGGTGACGAATGGTGTCCTAAAGGTATGGGAGAAATAGTGACGTACGGAAGGCTGTGTGCAACGTGACGTTAGCATTGACTTGGGGCACACAGTAGACAAACGGAGGTGGGGGTCAGAATAGTGGGTGTAGAGCTTACCCGGAACGACATCGCGCGCATCCATGGCATCTTTGTACTCTATGAAGCCGAAGCCATTCATAAGCTTGATCTCAGTGATCTCGCCGGTGCCGTGAGTACTGAAGTGAGCCTCAATTTCGGCCTTGGTGACTTTGGAGGGGGTCAGCGTGGCGATCCAGAAGAAAGACATAGGCCGGGGCCAAAATCAAGTCCAGAGGCGGCGCCGTGGGAATACAGTGGCAGATCCGAGGCGCGACAGGACTCAAAGATCAGCCGGGTGAGGCTGCAGGCGCTTACCATTGCGAGGCAAGTTGCCCAAGTAAAGGCGGGTCGAAGACACCTCGGCCATGGCGGGTGGTTGTCTCTGTCCAGATATCAGGTCACGTATCGAGGTTTATGGGTGGTAGACGCGGTGGAAGTGCAAAAGTGAGGCAGCGAGAGACGGGACGGGACAGCCTCGTTGCTGTCAGAAGCTGGAGGCGTTGTTGATCGCGTGTGCGACTGCAGCGGCAGCAGCCAAGGGCGTCGAGCAAAGCAGGGCGGGAATGCGATGGGGCTTCCAGGGAAAAAGTCCTTCCAGGGATCCTCAGTGGGAGAAACGAACCGTGTCTGGCTCGCGCAGTCTCTTTCCTGGACAGTCGATTGCTTGTCGATGGAAATTGAGTGGTCCTTTGCGCAGGAAGCCACAAGAGCTGCGATGTTGAGAAGAGGAGAAGTCGCACGCGGGCAGGCGGGAGGGGTTGGGCGCCAGTAGGCTGCGAGGTGCAGCAAAGCAGCAAAGTGCAGGTGCCGCTCGCAAATGCAGGTGCAGCTCCTAAGCTCGTGGAGGCAAGAGCGTCGCAAGGTTCACCAAGATCGGCTCCACTTTCCGGGGAACTATGCGCGCACGGACCAGCTTCGTAAATCTTGGCAAGAGCTTGTCCTTGGTCATACTTGCTCTATCAACTTCAGGCCTTCATCTATCAGATTGTCCTGAGCGGAAGCTGCTCCTTCGCAACTCGTGCCAACAATCCTGAGTTCAAACATGAAGCGAGCATTGTGAATGCATCCAGCCTCAGCCACGGACACTTCGCATCATCTCCATTCACGCCCGGGCTCGAGCCTCCAGAGCCTTTTCCTTCCGCCTTGTCATCCACGAGTTGCGTATCTTGACATACATCTCGGATGTCTGCTGCTCCGCATACCGTTTAACCAAGTCCAATATCTCGAGCACCTCCGCTCTCTCGTACACAGATACCGGCCCCCTGTTCCGCTCATTAGCGCAAAAACATCAACGAAATCTTTGCCATAGATCTCTTCGTCAGAGTCGAGCGCAACCGCGGCGTCACACAACGGACCACTGCGGAGCAGCGAGCGGAACTCTGATGCATCTGCCACGATTATCTCACCCTGCTCATTACGACTCACAAATCCGCACTTGAAGTTCGCGGGCCCAGATGATGGACTATGTATACTGAAGGCTAGCTTGTCCCGAGTGACAAGAACGGTCCATTCCCCGGGTCTGACATCTTCAACGGTAGCCTCCATGAACGTAGCGCTACCGACCGAGTCCATTTTTGCCTTGAAGTAGGCTTTTCCTTGCAAAGGCCTGACTATCAGATGCTCCTAGACGGCTCAGTTTAGCCAGGTGAGTGCGTAGGTCGCGGTCCTGCGTGGCGCTAGACTTGCTGGGCCGATCAATCTGAAACCTTTCACCAAGTTCTGTCGCATGCTACTGCAAGCTTGCCAGTTGTCTTTCCAACCCGCATTTCCACTTCGCAAGACTGGCCATCGCAGCCAGCTATGGACGACTTCAAATGTCAGTCCGGCAGTAAGTGGAGCGTCATCCATAAGGAATGTCCAGATCCTCAAAGCGTCCGAGTGTAGAAGAATGGCCGCGGAAACGCGAGAATCTTGCCACCGCGCGGCGAGATTCAGGCGGGCGACGTGCACAATTTGCTAGATCTGTGGGCGCAGGCTGGTGCTTGCTGGAAGAGCCTCGCCAGACTCCTAAAGCCTCTCACTGATGGTGGACCTCTTCTGGGACGTCCAAGGCAAATCTCGTACGGTCGGCCCGGTTTTGTGGGCCACTCCCGGGACTGGTCTCTCCAGCCTCACTGGAATATTGCTTACCCTCGACCGTCAGCAAAACGTGAAGCTCAAAATACCCTGCAGAATATCGCGCTGGGCATCTGAAGATTCTGTAGATGTCTTGGCCGTATAGAGCAATAGCGCTCGGTCGTGGCCTTGATCATTTTTACTCTCACCCGGAGATCGCCGGCCAAGGCCCTGACAGCATGCTAGTATCACAACTCAAATAGAGCTGTGATGTATAAATCTTAGAAACTGTCTACCTTATGTCTCAAAAGACATTTGTTTTGCTCTGAGATGTGCAAACAACTCATTATATCCCAATGTGTAACATTGAGTCCTTGTTCTACTTCTTCGTCCTTGCAAATATACTCATTTAGCACTTTTAGCTCTAATATGAATCTTGCTTGAGATTCCAACACTGTTGTTGACTGTAAGATAGGCTATTTTTCACTCAGATAGCATATGCAATTTTATGGTAAGTGTTATAATATTATCTTCAGCTAGAATAATTATAAACCCTTGATAGCTCAGTTGGCAGAGCGATGGACTGTAATTGATTTCAGAATAGCCATCCACAGGTCGCCGGTTCAAATCCGGCTCGAGGGAACTTCTTTTTAGATTCGTTGAAATCTCCATCCTTTCCTCCTTTTATCAATGGCTTTCCGGAAACCGTCCTCTATGGACGGTTCCCATCCTTTTTGTATTTGCGTTCGTCGACCCTTTTCGAGAAAGGGGAAGCGATTCTGTGTCTATCCGGTTACTCTAGTTAAGGGAAAACGAGCAACGAGATTCGATTAACTATCCAACTTATCCCTATCTAACTTATATATATATCTCCCTTATCCTTGATTCCAAGACCCAATATACCCCTCATTATTTGCACTATATATATACTTCCCTGGATTTAGGGGGCAACCTAGTATAGTGTGCGCGTTAGGTTAGACAGTCTTTCCAGCCAGAATATTAAGTCTGGGTGGAGAGCTAGCGGTCTTTGGCCTGTAGCAGCCAACAAGCCACTGTTGAGTCCCTTATTGTTTGAGAACTCTTAACAGAGGGCTAAAGAAAGGACTCAAAAGACCCCCGAGGATGCGAAAAGGGCTGAATTCACACCCCTAAGGCTTTTGGGTATGTAATTAATGATTTGGTCAACTCCACGGAAGTCTTGAGACCTAAGGGTCCAGTTCAATCAGTTCAACCACACCAAATCAGCCAATCAGACTACTCGCACTCTATTCAGAAAGGTTACAAAGGGGTTTGATGAGAAGGACAGCAAACTGGCACAAGCCCTCAAGAGGATTGAAGGGCTAGAAGCTACTATTGCAGCCAGTCAGTCACGGAAAAGAAGGAAGGTCGAGTGAAGCCCCAACTCGAAGTTTGCTTCAATTGATGATATATACCGGGCCCAGCGGCAGGAACTAGAAGCTATGGATAGTTTTATTTAAAAGAGCAATGCTGAAAGTATAGTTGATGAAGAGGACTGTATTATAGTGGCTTAATTGAATCAATCATATGCTATTGAAAGAGTAGTGTTGAGAATAGACGTTCGTTTCAGGGGTGGCCGACTGGGGGGGGTTCGGATTGTGGGTACATGAACTTACTAATGCTCTTAGCCGCCGATACCTGGACTACAACTCCGAAATTGAGGTGGAGGAAACTAAGAATAAGACCGGCAGCTTCTTCGGGGCAACCCCACTCCCAGTGGTTCTCAGAGAGGCGGATAGATATAAATAACTAAGAGCAGAATACCACACTAAAAGTCTTCTCCGATAATTTTTAATAAGCAAACAAACCACTTGTCTCGTACTAGAAATTAGCAGGCAAGTGCGAGCTTTTTGTAATGCACTATGTCTGATATTGCAGGGCGGCAGCCTCCCTATGCATGCAGTTCTAATATCATTAAGTTAGCAATATAATAGTCTAGTATAAACACGATGGCCGATCTCGAAGAAGCTATCGAAGTCGGAAAAGAAGCAGTCGATGCGACTCCAGAAGACCAACCTAACCGGGCAGGACGTCTAAACAACCTCGGGAGTGGACTTGGCGACAGATACTGTACTCGAGAACAGGAGCCATAGCCGACCTCGAAGAAGCGATTTTAAGCTTTGAATATTACATATGCTAGTCTAACTCATTTACCAACACTCGTATACAAGCCGGCATAAAAGTCCTTCAACTTTGTGCAAATGCTTCGGACTAGCAAAAGGCTTACAACACTGCAGTCATTGCTATTCCTCTTATTCCCAAATCAGCAACACGATCTCTCGAAAATTCCATTAAGCAGCATATGCTTAGCCAGTTAGTTGGTCTGGCCTCGGACGTATCAGCAGCTGCATTGCACTCAGAGAAGGGGCCGTTAGTTGCGCTGGACTTCCTTAAGCAGGGTCGCGGTATTCTCGCAGTATCTCTCGAAGAGATGCAAATAGATATTCTAGACCTCCGAGAGAGACATCCTAAACTAACAGAGCGGTCTGGTTATCTTCGGAACGAAGTAGATATACCTACCCGCAACTCCTTTCTTATAGACGGAAAGTTCTCCTAGCAGGCTTAAGCGAGCCGGCGTGCCGAGGCAAGCAACCAGCTTGACAGCCTGATCATCGAGATTCGGAAGCAAACCGGATTTGACAACTTCCTGCTTGCCCCAAGTAAAGGAGAAATGCGGACTGCTGCAAGTTACAGTCCCATCGTCGTTATCAATGTTAGCGAGTATCGATGCGATACTCGTCGAGCAGCATCAGATACAGTCTTTAGCCTTGCCTCAGTCCATGTCCAGGGATTAGTGACACTTAAAAAGTGAGTAAAACGTCGTTGCTAATGACTAAGGCATGCTACACCTATCTGACGCGGCTTTCTATGCAATGGCCAGCTAAAATGTTGCAAGACGACAGGCTAGCAATGAGACGGAGGAGGCGAAGAATATATAGGACGTATAGGACCGTAATATCGCCAGATATCCACTATTCGCTCTTTGAGTATAGACCTGAGAATCTTAACCAATTTTTCGTTTTTAAGACTCGTCCTTAATAACTTCGCTTATATCTAGCCGGGCTCTTTTTATAGTCTCGTTTCTTGCTTGCGATAACTGCTCTACAGCTTTTCCGCAGACGACATTATCAGAAATTGCACGGTCGACGACCGGATCTTAATGCCTTCTGGATCCATACCCTCATACTATCTTCCTCGTCTTTGAATTTAGCCCGTATAGTTGCGGTTTGCGATGCTATCGCCACTAAAATATCACTATGAATGATTGCATAATGCAAAACCTACTTGTCCCGGCTATTAACAAGACCAGAATCCGCGATTTCGGCTTGGCCTAACCGGTCGCATTTTGGAGATCGAAATGGAAGGGCGCCGGCATGGCGTTTGGTGAAGTGATCCGATACTTTGGAGTAATGTTCTGCGCAAAAGAGGCATTGTACCAAATTCCGCACGCTATAAACCGTGGTGGTTTTCCTATATACTACAGTGCAGTGTAGCCGCCACTTATAACAGCTGTAAATAATAGACACCTTCACTGCTTCCTATCTTCTACACTGTGGACACCCGAAAGGTTTGTCGAATAAGTAGGAGTGGTGATGGTTATAATGGCCTTGCTTGTTAACGACCTCGGCCTTATAAACCAAATAATAATGCTTGCGCGTTGCTGGTAGCGCTGGGGCAGGATTAAATCTATAAGATAAGGCTATATGACTGCACCACTCAGATAGGCTGCTAATTATACAGTTATCCAGTTTCTGACGGCAGCACTCTGGGCAGTGAAAGGGGCGTTCGAAGTCTCGGCCGTGCTGTCGCGCCACATAGATTGAAAGGCCCTGGGAAGAACTAAATGACCTGCCGCACAAGAGATATGGGCGCTTCACTCCCGCATTAACCTTGCGTGTAGGGGCGTTATCGAGCCCATGGCAGTCCTTAATGTGCGCAGCCCACTTATTCCAACCGAGAACCTTTGTCACGTGGCCTTTGGGACATTTTGGGCAAAGGAAAGGTTCGTTAAATTCTGACAGGTGCACATTACGATATTGTTTATTCAGATTGTCCCTGTCCTTGGAAAAAAACAGCTGGCACAGAAGACATCGCAGTGGAAGCTTCTCCACGTCCAAGCCTTTACGCTCTCTCGACTTGGATGGAGGTTTGTTATCGGTTGGCCTTAGCGCACCTCGGGTCGCCAACTAATACGTAATCAACCGTTCAATATAGTAGATGCGGCCAGTGTCTGCTATGCCGACATTGCTTGTGTCTAGCATTTCTGCCACGGAGGCGGCTAAGCTGGAAAGTCGGCCCACGTAGATCGACCGGCGCTCAGGTTTCTGGTATGGCTCCGCGATAAGATCTATCGATTACCCGGCTGCTCTCAACTTCGCCAACTCCTCAAAGTACTCTAACCTCCTCTTAGCCAAGAGTTCCTGAGATAGGCTCTTAATAATGGCAGACCGGCGTGCGAAATTCCTGGTTCTTACGCATTTTTTCAGCTTATTACGAGTACCTTTCTAGTATGCAATATCCTTTCGCTTAATGTAAATAGGAGCCTTGGGTCGCAATCTAGTAATGATTAACGCAAAAGGTCGTGTAGCTCCTAGTTGTTCCCTTCCGTCGGGGCAAATACGGCCATAAGGTCTTCTCGTACCTGTCTCGTTTGATAGCTTTTCATAAGGATGCTACTCGTCTGAGATAAGACGTAGCTTCGCAATAATAATGAGAGCGTACCTATTTCGAGTTAGCAAATCCGCCGCCTTACCGAGATTAAGCAAACGGCCGCGAGTATATACCGTCAAGTCTATGACCTGCACCAACTTGCAGGGAATAGGGATGGATATGTTCCGGATATTCAGCAATAAGCATTATATATAGCTAAATATCCGAAAACTACAAGGCGATAGTTCTTGAGGAAATCCCTCTTTCCAGCAGTTATCAAGTCAGCCTACTGGTGCAGTTGACTAAGTCTTTTCCGGTAGGACCGCTTAAGCGAAAAGAAAACGCCCAAATCGAGAGGTTAAAGGATGTGTGAAGTGTGAGGAGTGTTATGACCCAAGGACCAACTACAGGTCATTGAACAGGCCAGCAATAAACTGCCCCATTAGAAGCCTGACATCCAACACGTCAGGCGGGGAACATATCTTATGTCAGCAGCAGATTAGGTAAGTAACCCAAGGGTTAGGCCTGTGCCTATGTGGAATCAGGACATAGGCAACCTAGGCAGGGAACCGCCTATGCAACCTAGCAACATAGGCAGGTGAGCCAGTACTGAAGAAGGTATGAAGGCCATAGGATATAAAGACACGGTCATTACCATACAGATAGTATTTCCCTTTATAGCTCTTCAGTTTTTAATCTAAGTATTCAGTCCACCTTGAATAGCCTAACGGCTTCTGATCATCACTCGCACGAACACCAGTCTTGATATTGCACTTTTGTTACCTCTGCTACCCTACTGCTAACATAAACCCTCTGACACCTTCTATATACTCACGGGTATTTAGTGTGATCATTACAACTTAGTCCCGTACAGCCCATACTGCAGCATCCTGGAGGCATAAGACTAACTCTAAGAGTGGCATATATGTATAGAACGGGTTGTTGAGATAGCTCGGATCCATATCGCTGATTACTATTAGTAGCCGGTTAAGGATAGCTTCCTGAATGTCCATTAGTAGGATTATTATTTGATTTGTCGATAGCAGCCAGCGTAGTTAAGATTGTTCTTAGTCGTTTTTACATTAAATAATACCTAAGTATCTATAATATTTAATTATATGCAATTAACTATAATCTGAAGCACCTACTGGTATCTTTGAAGGGTCCGCCTCCTTATAATAATTTATAGCCAAAGTACCTATTTGCGTTTTGATAATACGTGGACCACTACAGCTTAGTATTATAACCCAAGGACCAACTGCAGGTCATGGAACAGGCTAGCGGTTAGCTGCGCTATTAGGAGCCTGACGTCCAACACATCAGGCGGGGAACATCTCTTATATAAGCAACCTAGGGTTAGGGTTGACGGATGGATCGCTGGGATAGCAAAGCGATCCAACAGATCCACGGATCGCTAGGATAGCAAAGCGATCCAACAGATCCAGTACTGGAGATGGTATGAAGGCCATAGGATATAAGGACACAGTCAGCACCACACAGATAGTATTTCCTTCATAGCTCTTCAGTTGTCAATCTAAGTATTCAGTCTACACACCTGAATAGCCTCACGGCTAGTGATCATCCTACGCACGAAACACACAGTCTTGATATTGCACCTTTGTTACCTCTGCTACCTTACTGCTAACATAAACCCTCTGACACCTTCTATATACTCACGGGTATTTGGTGTGATCATTACACCCACCTTCCGTCACCCCCACCGACCCACCCCGCAATTTTTACCACGTGTCTTCTTCTCTACCTCTTCAACTCTATCAATTTTCTTTTCTTCCCAAACTTCGTACAAACCTCTTTCAATCAATTATGAAGCAATATCCAGAGTTTCAAGTCCAGAAAGCTATTGCAGCTGTCAGAATTGGCCAGTTAGTTAAGCGGTCTGCCTCCAAATACGGTATTCCAAGGGGGATACTTCGAAGTCGACTTTCAGGTTGCCAAACACGCTAATTAGGTGCAGAACACCTTCAGAGACTTTCTCGCTATCAGAAAGACGAATTAAGTAGCTGGGCTCTTTCTCAGGCTAATTTAGGCCACGCTCTGACCTACGAAGAGTTAAGGATCTTCGCTAGCCGTCTGCTTCTGATTAGAGGGGACTCTAAACTTTTGGGAAAGAAGTGGCTACAGTCTTTTCTGAAGAGAAATCCAGCCCTTGGGACCTGCCGTAGTAGGTCAATTACTTTAGACCGTGCAAATGGAGCCTTAACGGAAATAATTCGAGATTAGTTCAGACTTCTCGATCTCCCAGAGGTAAAAGCAATTCCTCCAGAATGCTATTTGAATGGTGATGAAAATGGTATATTTAAGGGTGTAGGTTAGAACGGTTTAGTCCTCGGAAACTTAGAAAAGAAGTCTATTTGAAAGCAAATTAATGGGTCTCGCCACTGGACCTCTTTCCTCGAGTGTGTCTCTACAGACGGGAGACCTTTAACCCCCCCTATGTATTTATAAGGGAAAAATTGTATAACAATAGTGGCTTCCTCTCGATCTGAAGTCCTCCAAGGGCTGGAGATACACCGCTATAGAAAACGTGTGGATAGATAACGATGTAGCACTCGAATAGCTGGGAAAAGTCTTCATACCCTATGCGCAACCATTAGACCCTTCTCAGAGACGTTGACTTATTATAGATGGCCACAAAAGCCATAAAACTACGGAGTTTATATGGCAGTGTTTCTGCAATCGAATTTTTATTCTTTGTCTACTCCCATATACTTCATACATACTATAACCTTTAGCTCTGGGAGTATTTTAGTCGCTTAATTTGGCCTATCGGAAAGAGCTTAGTTCGCAAGCACTCTGGAGCCAATGAACTGTTATGGGAAAAAGAAAATTACTAGTTAACTATCACAAAGCACGCCAACAAGGTCTATCACCTCAAAATTTTCGATCTGGGTGGAAGGCAACAGGTCTATGGCCAATCTCTAGCCGTAAGCCACTGCTTAATTGTTTGCTTTTAAAAAAGACACCAACACCCGTCCAGAGGGACGAATCAGAGGCCAGAATGGCTAATCAACTCGAATTCCCCCTCTCAGAAGTGTCTTCGAGTCTTAGAAAGACGATTGGAAAGCCTCGGACCAAGTAAACGGAGTAAGGTCGAATTAAATCCCAATAAGAAGTTTGCTTCAATTGAGGACATCTACAGGGCGACTGGGGATCGTGAGAGTGGTCCCGTTGAAGAGAGCGAGGTCGAATTGTCTGCTGACGAAGAGGACTGTATTGTAGTCAATTGCGAGAAGTATATGCTTGGGCAACCTTAATCCTAGTATAGGGCATTTTTGTTTATTAAAAGCTGAGAAATTGTTGTTATAGGGACTTGGGATCGCTATTCACAATACATTGCAACTGATATGCATTACTTACGGCTAACGACCAGTCTTAAGTTTCTGGTGTAGAAACGAATAAGAACGTCGAGTGTAAAGTGTATTACAAAAGACTTCGCAATTGAATCCAGCTATATCATATCTGTGATGAGGAAGTTGATATCGTAATACACGTACTAAATCCAGCTCAATGCCTTTTAGTAAGATTATAAAGCTGCGCCTGGAGGCGGAGGCGGAGGCTATGCTGCTTACTGCATATTTATATCACATCTGCACCCACCATGCCACTAACCTATCATCGCCCTATTGTATTCCCCTGTATCGTACATAATCCCGGCAGCTTTTTCAGCTTCTTTAGATTTACAGATTCGCATTTGGACTGTTTCTCGAATAATGCTTAACCAGCCAAGAAGCTATACATCTGCCAAAGGAAAATGGTATGGGTAGAGCCTTTCCTGAAAGCATTTGATTCATCTATGTGGCGTGTGGCAGCCAGACAGCATGGACGGTACAAATACGCCACTTGTTACCTAGGTTATCAAGTCGCTCAATGCCGCCTGACTTGTGCGGAACTCTGCTAACTGGCTGTGTAGTAAGCACGGCTTCTTCGGGTTGAGCTAGGGAAATGGAAGGATCGAATTCACCAAGAGACATAGAGGGGCTCATATTACTGAGACCTAGACGCTAAGGAAACTTACGACGCATTGCTTTTCGCGGTTTCGAAGTCGGCAACATGTTGCTTGTCGAGGGACCTGATTTCGGTCTATAATTGTCATTAGCAGTAGTGGCCGCCACTGTGGTGACACTCAGTCATGATCCGACCGTTGGATGATGTGGAGAAGACACCGAGGCGAGACCCGAGGACGCACTGTAATGGATCCGTCGAAAGCGTGCTTGTTACTTAGCGCTAGCACGATTGGACTTATCTTTTTGCGCAGAGGGTTGTGCTTGAGGACGATGCAACCGCGAGGCGGCTTTTGAGTGGGTGAGGAGAAGCGATCACACAGCGGTGTCATGCCGTATTTGCTATCCGAGGCGAGCTCACAGACGTTATTCAGATCTCCGCCGTACAAACCCGCAGAACAAGGCGCGCGAAGGCCACACCGCCGCCGCCCACGACAACCGAGCACGCAGAACCAACCACTACACCGCCAGCCACGAGCCCCCCAAACGGGATGGCGCTGTTCCTGGAGACGGACCTCAACCGCCTGTGGGACGAGGCTGTGGATGCTGACGGACGATATCGCGACCTGCACGCCACGGTCGCCCGCGGCGACCGCTCGCTTCCTCCAGGCGCGCCAGATAATGTACAAATGCCCGACCTTAATCTTGACGATTGCGGAGTACTGTGCTATCGCAGCGCCGTCTGCGTCCCAGAAAGCGAGCCCCTATGCACCGCGCTAATCCAACGGACCTAGGACTCCTCTATATATCGGGTTATCTAGGCCGTAACGTTACGCTAGCGATACTCTCCAGGAGCCTCTTCTGGCCGCAGCAGTACCTTACAATCCGACAATTTATTCGCAACTGCCACATTTACAGTCGCTCTCAAGTGGTGATCTAAGCTGCATAAGGGCTGTTAAGACCGCTCCCTATGCCCAAACGTTTTAATAGTAACCTATCTATCGACCTTATAACTGAGCTGCCCGCCATTAAAGGCAGCAAGAAGCGTTTTATAATGGTTACTACTAATAAGCTACTTGGCAAGATGGTAATCGACCCGACAGAGAGCATGGAGGCGGAAGAGTGCGCCAATGTTTTCGTCAACAGCCACCTTAGACATGACGGCTTCCCATCGTCCACAGTATCAGACCGAGGATCAAATTGGACAGGGCGTTTCTAGCGCCGTCTATGCTACTTAACGGACATTGAGCAACGACTATCAACGGCCTCTCACTCTCAAACAGATGGATCCATAGAGCGTTGGAATCAGGAGATCCTCGCCTTCCTTAGGGCATGCATCACCTACGCACAAACAGACTGGGCTAATCTCTGCCCAGCGGCCATGCTCGCCCTCAATAACAGAGGTAGCTCGCGCACGAGCATGAGCGCATTCTTCCTCAAGCACGGCGACCACCTTAAGCCAATATAGTAAGTCACAGCCAATATTAGCTCCAGCAAGGACCCCACAGCCCGCGCGAACGCCTTTGTCAACCGTTTATAGGAGGGACAGGAGATGGCACGCGCGGCAATGGTTATAGCAAGCATGCAATAGCTAATCAAGCCAACAGGAAATATCGCCCTGCGGATATACTTAAATTGGGTGACAAGGTGTGGCTAAACCTTCGCAATATCACAACACCCCAGCTCAAGAAAATCTCTCCTGGATGCACGCCAAATATAGCATTATGAAGGTCGTTTCCTCCGGCATGTACGAGCTCCACATCCCGAGCAACGTATACAACAACTTCTACGACAACCTCCTTCGCCGCGACTCAGGGGACCCACTGCCCTCATAGATTACATATGACGCCCAGCCGCCGCCAATGGAGGACGGAGTAACGCCAATATGGGCAGTGGAGAGGATGTTTAGGGCTTAGAAGTTCCAAGACGGGCGCAAGCTCCTTGGTCAAGTGGACGGGCTTTAGGGAGACCACGTAAGAATACCGCGCCAACCTCGGGCTAATAGACGCCTTCAGAGCCTTCGTGAAGATATACGGCGACGGCGACGATGTGGGTGAAGACGCAGGGGCGTATACAGGGTCAACCGCCAAACTCGGAAAGAAATCGCCTAAAGCGCTAACTTTTTCTCTTTAGGGGGAGGAGGAGGGTAATGTAACGGGTCCACATTATTATAGACCCTCCACACCATATGTATATATATATAGGTCACGGGGCCCGCTCTCTAGGCCTTCTTTCTTTCCTCTCTAGCACCTGTTTGATACCTTTATTACAGCTGTTTCGTGACATATGCCTGCTGGCTCGTAAATATTCATGCTAGACCGGGCTACTTGGCAGGTAGTTTCTATTCCCTCCTCCAGCGCAGTTACTATATGTGGGGGTCAAATGAAAAGCACGCCACAGTTTTCTATTGCGCACATATGCAGCTATCTAGCTATAGCTACGATCACCCATGACCAGGGGAAAAGAGGAACTCCAGTCCATAGAAGTCTGGCGGAATTGTGGCCCCATTAAGTAATAGAAGTTCCTCAGTTGTCACATGAAACCTGTATGCCGCTTGCTGTAAAGGCGTGATGCCGGACGTATCTTTCCAATCGACATCCACCTTGCCGGTCGCAAGAAGCAGCTTTACACTAGCCTCGTGCCCATACTCTGCTGCCCAGGAAAGTGGAGTCCGGCCGGACGTATCCTTCGAGTCAACATCCGCCTTGCCAGTCTCGAGAAGCATCTGAAGCACCTTCTCGTGTCCTCCGTATGAAGCCGCCTGGAGGGCGTTGCCGTACTCTCCACCCTGGGCATTGATATTGGCCCCCTTCTCGAGGAGGATCTGAACCACCTTCTCGTGTCCTCTATATGAAGCCGCCTGGAGGGCGTTGCCGTACTCTCCACCCTGGGCATTAATATCGGCCCCCTTCTCGAGGAGGATCTGAACTACCTTCTCGTGTCCTCCGTATGAAGCCGCATGGAGGGCGTTGCCGTACTCTCCACCCTGGGCATTGATATTGGCCCCCTTCTCGAGGAGGATCTGAACCACCTTATCGTATCCTCTGTATGAAGCCGCATAGAGGGCGTTGCCGTACTCTCCGCCCTGGGTATTGATATTGGCCCCCTTCTCGAGGAGGATCTGAACTACCTTCTCGTGTCCTTCGTATGAAGCCGCCTGGAGGGCGTTGCCGTACTCTCCACCCTGGGCATTGATATTGGCCCCCTTCTCGAGGAGGATCTGAACCACCTTCTCGTGTCCTTCGTATGAAGCCGCATGGAGGGCATTGCCGTACTCTCCACCCTGGGCATTGATATTGGCCCCCTTCTTAAGGAGGATCTGAACCACCTTCTCGTGTCCTTCGTATGAAGCCGCCTGGAGGGCGTTGCCGAAGTATCCACCCTGGGCATTGATATTGGCCCCCTTCTCGAGGAGGATCTGAACCACCTTCTCGTGTCCTTCGTATGAAGCCGCCTGGAGGGCGTTGCCGAAGTGTCCACCCTGGGCATTGATATTGGCCCCCTTCTCGAGGAGGATCTGAACTACCTTATCGTATCCTCTGTATAAAGCCGCCTGGAGGGCGTTGCCGAAGTATCCACCCTGGGCATTGATATTGGCCCCCTTCTCGAGGAGGATCTGAACTACCTTATCGTATCCTCTGTATGAAGCCGCATGGAGGGCGTTGCCGTACTCTCCACCCTGGGCATTGATATTGGCCCCCTTCTCGAGGAGGATCTGAACCACCTTCTCGTGTCCTTCGTATGAAGCCGCCTGGAGGGCGTTGCCGAAGCGTCCACCCTGGGCATTGATATCGGCCCCCTTCTCGAGGAGGATCTGAACTCCATAAATCAAGCCACAAAACGATGCGTAGTACAAGGTCGTTACTAGTTCTCCTGATTCAGGAAAATCATCCCTCCAGGGTCTCTGAGGATCGTGCAGCCGATAGCAACATTCAAACACACTCTCCTGCGCAAAGAATTCCTCCTCTAGCCCACGGACTCCTACGCTGTAGCTCTCGGCTACTGCGGCATGGCTCGGCCAGTATTGTGCAGAATACTTTGCTAATGGCATCGACTTCTGAACTATGCTGGCTGGTAGGCTCTGGTCTAGTTCTAGCAAGTATGCAAGACAGACTTCTGCTATAGTCGCTCTAGCAGTTTCCTTTGTGAAGTATACAGAAATGTCCTTCTGCAGCAGGTCCGAGGTCAGGTATTCTTTGACTGAAAAGTGCGCAAGCTGAATTTCAGTAACCATATCCCCTGCACCTGGCCTTGTAACAATAGCCACAAGGCTAGAACAGTATCTTTCAATTTCCTTCGGAAGTGGCATCCGATTGTATGGATTGAATCGAGGTTTTTGCGTCAAATTGACTACAATTGCATCAACTGCTTCATCAATCCGCAACGGTCGTTCCGAAAAGGTTAAGAATTGCAAAATTCGTCGCGTATGTAGCATGTGCTCAGGGGGTGTAGTGGCCAGAATCCTGGAATATGTTTCACCCAATGTTCTCGGCAAAGTCTTTAATGCTGTTCGCAAAGTTTGAGGGTCGTAACACTTCGCTAAAGAATCGAGCTGACAAGAGACCCAGCGAAACCTGATATCTATTTAGCAAAGTTTATGCAAAAAATTTACTCTTCGAACAACCTTACATTCCATCGGCTTTCTCTGTTAAAGCAGCTTCGATCTCTTCTTGTATGTCTTGCCGCGATTGCCACCTGCTCAGTTCTTCGCCCGTCGTAACTTGAGCATGCACGTATGAGCGTATATCGTCTAATATCAGGTCGCTTTGAATCTGAATAATGTCTTCCCGTTGTGCGTGTGCTTCGGTAGCTGACCTAATATCTCGTTCTGGGCGGCTTGTAACAAGAAGGTGCACGTTCATTCCCAAGTTCCGAAGGCTTCGAATCCATTCCAGTAAGCCTCCGGTAGCGGATCCACTGCGCGTTTGACATTCATCAAGTGCATCAAGGACGATACAAACTTCACCGGCTTGCTGAATCATGCCTTGAAACGTTGTACACAGAGCCTCGACGCTTGGCTGCCGTCTTCCATTTTCGCAAGAGGAGTAGAGTATGTCGAGATTCTGGCGCACGCTCTCTTCGTTGTAATATAGTTGACTGATCAGGGAACGCACGGCAGCCTCAAGAGACTGCTTGTCGGTATCGGTGAAGTCAAAGTAGAAGTACAAAGTAAGTCGATGGTCGGTTCTGCTTCGTAGATCATCGATAATAGTAGAGTTGAGAATAGTCTTGCCGCATCCTGATATACCATAAAGCCACAAGAACGAGTTTGGCTTTGCCTTCCATATTGTATATGATTCACTTTGAAGGAACCATTGACCAGAACCTGGGTGGCGCTGCTCAAGCGCTTTGTTGTAATTCGACGACGGATTAGATGTAGAAAGCCAAACGTCGATCTTCTCCCTTCTATTCTGCAAGTACATCTCATCTATGCCCGCTTTCGTGTGCTTTGTGACGTGGTGAATTCCAGCCAGCTCTTCCTTCACTAAGATACAAATTATTATTAAACTTAGGCTCAATAGCTATTTTGATGAGAGGGCTTACCATCAGCAAGAATCACACTAATTTTCTTCTCAGCCTCGATCTTGTTCGGTGCGATTCGATTAAGGAGATCTTTCGCATATGCAGCTGCCGCCATCGCCGCATACCCCTGCCACTGCACGTTCTTGTGTGTGTCCGAATAGTCGCAAATTCCCCGAATGACAAGGCAAGGAAAGTTGTTCATCAGCCCTGCAGCCTCCATCTCAAAACACAAGACGTCCTTCTCCGCTGATAGCTTATCCCGAATGAAGGCGTCTTTCATGAGCTGGTTTGCCGAGGCAATCAGACCGTAATGGACGGCGGGATTGTCCTGATCCTCTGCGCGCTGGGCTCTGGAGATCAAGTTGGAGTCATCTTCCCTACAAGCCGATTCGCAACTCTCTTCGTCACTCCCAGCGTGTTTGAAGGATGAGTGATATAATCGATCGGTGCTGGCGTCTGGCCGCTGGTATGTTGCCCGTAATCTTGTTTCCTTTTCAAGAATACTGTTGATGCCTTCTTCAATGCCATTACCATAGCGCGCATACTTAGCTTTGAGTGTAGACATCGTTGTTAACATGAACTGCGGAGGCTGGTTCAAGTTCCCAGTGACAGTAAAGCTCTTGTCTTGTATCGTTCTTCCGTAATCATATTGGAACACACCCCCACTACCGTAACCTGGGGAGCTGACTACAATGTCTCCTAGGCGGATATCGTGCTTCTGACTCGGTGCGCCGCCACCGATGCCGACCATCAGGCCAATCCTTACTTTGGGAAAGCTGCGTGCCATATCTTTGGCCACGGCTGCAGCGGTCACAAGCCCATATTGCCAATGTGGCAGTGCAGCGATGACAACAAGATGCTTCCCAATTCGGCCGAGAGTATAGCTATTATTGTCGTTGACGGGCAATTTATCCGGTGCTTCGTGCTCCTCATCGAGCAATAGTTGGGCTGCGACGAGCTCGGCTTCGACAGCGCAGATCCAACCGACTGTATAAGCATCAGGGTCCGGCATAATGGGGGTGCAGCGGAAGGTTTCTGCGACAGCTTTGGGTCACCAGTTTGGAAGTGGAGTTGAAAAAATGCCGGGAGTCAAGTAGTGAGGAGCCGGACTAGCAAGATAAGACTCAATTGTCTGGAAATCTCAGTGATGTTGTAACACGACTGATTATGGAAACTAGAGTATGAATAAAAGGATTAGTCGATCAAAAAGACGAAGAGTCCGCGGGCGCGTCTGTCTTTGAAAGTGTTATATCAGCAGGTCGTGGAATGGTGGCGTGGCACCTGCGTAGTCTAGACGAGTGCGCCCCGTGGGGTAATGGCAGTGCACTATTCGTCGGGCATATTCAGCACTTATGAACACGGACTCTGCGTCCTCATCTGCAAGTAAGCCGCATATTCACCCCTGGTTAATCAAGTATAAGTGTGGGTGGCTTGTTTCGGGCAACTGTCCAGCCACTATTGATTCCAAAATGGGCAAACCCGCAGGTTTGGTGGACCAATCAGTTGCTGCAGCATTATGTGCATTGAGCGCGGCAATGTCTGATAAACCCGACATTTGTGTACGGATCTAATCACTTCAGCAGCCATCAAGGGGAAGAGTTTTCATTCATCAGTTGGGCGGCTAAACGCCCCTGGCACCGGAAGAAGCCTTCGCACGAGCTACGCGCTGCTCAGGGCGCCCGTCTGAACGCCGTATGCTGTTCAGGGCTCTGAGCGTCGTGCGTGCGGCTGTGAAGGCTGTTCAGGTGACAAAAGCCCTAGCGAATGTACATAGTGCATACAAGATGAGTTCGAGAAACCCCCCGTTTCCTTGTCCCACGATGTACCCATAAGTCCTCCAACTGGTCTATTGGGCCCCCCTACTTCCTCTGAAGAGCCTTGCCCCTGGCTGATTCTGTCAACGTGTTTGAAATGGGCGGTGGGCGGATGCTCAAAAGCACGGCGTTGACTAGCTGAATGAAGTGATTCTGGCGATTGTGATAGTCTGATAATCCGTGGTTGCAAACGCAGGGCTTGCAGCGGGGCCACGGCTGCCACAGATCTATTAAACCCTAGTCATCTAATTCTCAAGTGTTCAAAAATTCTGGTGATTTCGAGCGGTCCACTCAGCCGCTAAGCCCCTCTACATCGCATCCACTAACAGGCTGCACACTGCTCAACAGTGCCCCATTCGTTGGGTGTATTCATCACCTATACACGAACTCCCCTTGTATATCTGCACGTAAGCTGCATATTCGCCCATCGATCGAAGACTGGCGTGGGCACAGTTTCAGCCCGTTCTAGCTCCAAAAGGCAGACTCGCAAGTATGGTGGGTCATGCAGTTGCTGCGGTGTCGACCAAAACTTGTTTGAGCTGGGTTGACAAGTGCGCCTGGTGAGGCGTGGCAATGCCCTGTTCGTTGGGCATACTCGTCTGCAAGCGATCCGCATATTCGCTTGTCGTTGATCAAGGGCGGCGGTGTCGAAAACTCGCGACGGCCAACGTTTCAACCCCTACTGGTGTATGCAGTGCCATCCCCAGCCTTTTGACCGTGTCAACACACAGTTCATCTGAGTTGAGCCGCAATCTGCAATAGTAGGATGCAGATACTCATCTCGGACTTCTGCGCTATATAATTATACCATTCGCATTACAGTATTAACCAATACTTCACAACCTAAGTTCATTTTGGCCTCATCTCGACCCCTTTCCGGCTTTATACTGGATTCATAAATTGATTATGCCCGATCTCGGAAAGGCTTCGGCAAAATTACCTGGCAAATTCCGCCAGCACTGGCAGACTGCCACCGACGACAACAACCTCACTCTCCACGGATTTCGTCGATTCAAAACTGCGCACCTACTCAACCTCCGCTTCCTCGAAGACGAGATCGCCGAGCTGGACCACACCATCTACCAAGCTGGCCTTTCCTTAAACATCGATCACTCGCCATCCGATCGACTGGGCCTGAAGCATGGTAGAAGGGATATCAACGTGCCTCTTATTGAAACCACGGTCACTAGAGAGCTACTCCTTACGCTTCGTGGATTGCTCAAACAATACGGTTCGTAGTAGCATCCAGTGGAATATCACCAGACTAAGTACCGCCCATATATAGACGAAGCACTTAGCGCATTCAACGACATTATGGCTATGGAGACATTCTCCTTGTTAGATGATGAGAAGCAGTCCAGCATACGTACCGACCTCACCTTACCCGAGATATATAACACAAGGCTTCTCAGGGTAGATCTCGGACCACGATCCCGGACAGATCCGTTTCAACGCTTGATTCACAAGTACCTACGAGGGTTCAGGTATTGGAAGCTATCGAGGTCTCAACGCAGTGTGGAAGGGCTCGGATCTGTTAAACGGGGCCACCGCTGGTCATACCAGAATACGGCGCTCGCAGCTACGATCCTAGGCCGTGTAATCTCGGCTGTAATGACAGACATCTTCCTCGTGGTTCCTCTTGCAGTCTTGTCAGTCAACTTACCTCGGGAGGCTCAGTTGACTATCGTGTCGGTGTGCATCCTAATTTTCTCTTTTCTTGTGGCTATTATGTTGAGAGTGTCGAATTTTGAGATGATGGCGCTATCTGCTGCTTATGCAGCTGTCCTTACGGTCTTTGTTTCGAATGGACCAGGGACTTAAGGTTATGCTGGGATGATATGGATGTCTTCCTTGCGTCGTGGATGCGGTGGCGTCGTGGGTGTCCTACTCTGTCGCGGAAGAAGGACTCTTCATCTTCTGGACGGGCTATAAAATGAGCAAGAAAAGCAAACTCTACCTTCTGCAGGCTCTGCAATGGAAGTGGGTGAACATCCGCGACTTCCTAAACCTCGTCCAGCAGCGCAACGCGGCCGCCAAGTCCATCGTCGACGATGAGGAGCGGGATGCCGCCCTCCAGACGCCTGTACGCGTTCACTTCTTTCCTAGCGAAAGGGCGTTGTCAGAGTACACTGTCAAGAGCAAGAAGATCTTGAGTCTGGGCAGGCAAGCTTATTCTTATAATCCCAACTACTTCATGAAGACGATTTACTCAAGGTGTCTATGAAGGTCCCGTACATTTCCAATCGACACATCGAGAACGTCTCAATCCACCCGCACAACCAACATGATCATCTCGCCCGACTATGTTGTGGAGCGCCTGCTTGTTGCAAAAGCTGACATCAGTACTGGTGCTGCCTATAGAGGAGGACGGACCGCAATCCAAGCAGCAACTTTGTGAAAGCCAAATTGGAGGCTTTTTGTGGGAATGTTGAACAAAAAGCGGCAAATAGAATAGGTGACCAAGTAGGGCTACAGAACATGACAAGGGATATCAACCTCACTATTCAACGGCATTAGGTTGAAAAAGTTCAGGGTTGTTGCTGCCAGATTACCCCTAACCTACAAAGTCTATCCTACACTAGGCTTGATATGGCATACCTTGGATAGAAGTGGGGATAATGCCTGCTTAGATTGTAGAGGCAGCATTCCTGCACGTGCCCACCCATTCATCGTCAAATATTGTCAAACATTGTCAAACCTCCCTCGACTATCGCTCGAATGCACGAACTCGCTTCCGGTATTCTCGACCGAGTCTGGCCCCGTGCCCAGGATCGTGCCCCGCCCAACGCACAGTCGTACGTCGCTATGAGCTCCTAGGAGGCGCTCAAGGCCTGCGCCGACGTTGACGGCCAGCACATGCTACATATCGCCAAAGATGGTTCTCTTACTGTTCAGGACTGCAACAACGTCAACATCCACCCTGCTATTGAGCGCTACATGGATTTGATGGCCGACGCCCAGGCCCGCTCGCAATACTTCTGGCTTGGCGGTTTTATTGCCCTGCTTGGCACTGTCTCTCTTCTCTGGATTACCGGTGCCAAAAACACGGTCCAGTCACTTGACGAATACTGGAAGGCCAAGTGAACTTGTCGACGGTGATGCTAATGTGGTCATCCTCTCGGGAGAAATGGACCTGTTTCGATTCGGGCAAGAGCACAATGCGATCGTCCCTCGTGGAATGCTTCAATACGATCTTCCTGCGTAGACTGACAAGGCTGCCGAAAAATTGGTCGCCATCGACTATTATGGAGCGAAACGCTCTAGACTCAAGCAGATAATTACCCTGTACAAGGGTGAAGTTCAGTTATAGTGTCGGAATGCTGACCTGGAGTGTGTTCGTATCGCCAGACTGCTGCCGAATGCAGTGGATCCGAGTTATACGGGCCCACGGGTTGAACACATAAGATACTCGCCGCGACGTTGGACTGCCGATACCAGCAACAGAGCATTCTGCTTTTCTCAGCCGCCACTTACTGTTGTGTCGCTGTGACAACGTTCACACTGCAGATGAAGACGCATCCCCAGGCTTATGGACTGGTCGGAACTGTACGATGTTCCTTGCGGCATCGAGCCACTGTATATAGTCGTGCACAAATGAGTTTGGATAACCAACTTTGACAAGACGGCTAGGAATCGTCTCATACGTTCTTCCGTCCTTTGTGGCTCTGACAATAAGGTCGCCGACAGATGACATGCCCAGCTGGACGGCACATCCTCCGAATGAACGCTTAGTGGAAAACTGGAAACCGGGAGTTGTGGACGCCATGACTTCGACGATAGCTTCACCGAAGAGTGTAGAGTATAGAGAATGACCACGGTAGCTCTGCGGAGGTTGATCCAGCGGTAGGCCATTCACGAGGAGCTCACCGCTGAGCAGATCGTAGTGTACGCTCATACTAGCAGCTTGCGTAGTAGCAAGCGTATCCGTAGTCAGCCAGTGATTTGGAGTCTCGGGTACTGCAAGCCAGGTAGAGACTCCTGGCATATACGCCGACCACGACCCTTTGACCGCGTCGTCGAGTTCAGTGTGGTGCTGCGCGAGGATCTTGTAAACGCGATGAAGAAGCCGCTTGCGGCGCATATCCAGTAGATCAAGGTGTTGCCCCCGGTCAGAAGGCTGGTTGTGCTCTCCTTCTTGAACAACAATGGAGCTTTGCACAAGAATAGAGGCATTGTTCGCTCCGGCGAGGATCCATCCAAGATATTGGTCTTGAACGTCGTAAGTCAATGTGCAGATCAGCGCCACTTCAACGCTCTTGGAGACGAACGTAGTCTTGTCGGTGTGATCTACTGCTGGTTTGTGTGCTTTGTCTCCCAGAAAGAAAATCCAGCCTATTGTAACATCCCTAGCGGTCGCCAGGAATGTAAGGCAGGCCTCCTGCACACTAGCCGCAGCGCTGAGAGAAAGTGCGCGAGCTGCAATGGCTACAAATAGGTAAAGGGCTTGAGAAGATTCCCAGTTCTCCTTGACTCTCTGCAACGCTTCTTTGTAAGGTGCTGGATAAGAGAATGCGCCTTATTATCGCTGCGGAAGAAGTCGTAGGAGTCGCGCAAGACGTTATTGGACGAGCTTAATGGGCCAGCCTGATAGATACATTGAAGCAGGCCGACAGTCGTTTCTGGCTGCTTGAAATTTACACTTGGCATAGCAAGTTGAAGTAGGATATTGGCCCACTGGATGTGACGACCGAGTGGTATGGTGACCAATTCCCTATACTCTTCGAGCGGCACATTCGCAGGACAGGCATCTTAGCTAGCAATGGTGATATTGGGCTCTAGCCCATCCGGTGCAGAGGCCGGGCGGAAGAGAAAACGCTCCAGAGCTTCGCAAGGCATCGCGTATGTGCATGCCCGGGGAACGATCAGGTTGAGTTTGAGTTTATTCTCAAGATACAAGTCGCTGTTCGCGTCATAGTCCTAGTAGTGCAAACCGTTTTGAATATATATCTCAAAGTCGGTGAGCATCGTGATATCCTTGCTGCTGTAGTGCGTGTTGAGTATAGGCTTTGCTAGGGATAAGAGGTTGGTCCGGTGATGAGTCGACCCCTGAAAATGCTGTTGCGTAAGGTGTGGATCGTTGGAAGACAGGAGCTACTTTCTTCTTGAAGTCTCAAGTTTTATACCCCGACATTCGAGCATGTCTTGGAAAACTTAGACGAGAGCATATCTCCAGTATCCAAACCAGAATGGTATTTGTAAGTCGAACACAACGGCCTTCATTTCGGAAGGGTCGCTTGGAAGTAGCCATTCGTGGACCTCGATCGACAACTGATCACGCTGGGACGCCTAAAGGCACTTCTGGCAGTTTCCATTGTGCACTAGCTCTGTCTCCGGTGGGTCACACTACGTATCGATGACCCTGGTAGTGTAATTGTGGCCTGTCGCATCATGGCGTGAATCAAGGTGATGGTACTCAGCCTTCACCCTTTGGAATTCGGCATACTTCGCTTGACGAGCGGCGGTTGCACTATGTTCAATCTTCGACCGTAGTGCCTGACGAACATCTGATTGATCAAAGTACTTGCTGGCGAAGCTTTCGCTACTCTTGTAGGCGAATAAGCCAGATACTGCGGGGTCGTGCTTTTAGCTCGCCGGCTATCGATATAGTTCTCCAAACCAGAGAGTCTCTTCATCTGAAGAAGGAACGGCAGAAGCAGGTTCTGGAGGTGACCCACTGGGATTCCAGTATCGTATTCACTCAACCAAGGGCAGATTCGAATAACAACCTTGTCCAAGGTCATCCACAGTTCGAAGATAGTCAATACCATCACAGACGTTGCCTCTGGGGTTGCCAGAATAGAGACTTCTCGCAAGGGCGTGGTATTGACAAGTGAGACGTTGCAACTTCTCGCACGTATCATCATGCGTATTGGCTGCCACCCAATCATCGATGTGCAGGGCCACCCATTGCTCGAACCCATTGAGGTTAGCAGTGGCGTAATAGAGGTCATTTGAGTTGCTGTCCGGTAGACTGGGAAGGGTGCCAGGCTTATGCTTGGTGAGTTGCGAAGATGGTATGAAGCGAGCAGAGATACTCTCAGGCTGGCGCGTGCGCGTATCTTCAATGTATTCGTCGAGTGCGGGAAGCGACACCAAGGTATCTTGTTCAAAGTCCAATGTTGCGAGGGTGGACAGTTGCAGCTTACGTGAATCGTGCCGCTGAGATTTACTTTTTTCGGCAGACCGCACGGGGCGATTTTGATGTCGGGATGCTATGGTGGGCCAGCAGTTTGACTGCTTTATAGACATCCAGCGCAGATAGACAACGTCCCGTCCACAACATCAAGTGAGGACCCCTGCTGCTTCCACACGCATCAAATATCTAATATCGTCAATACAAAGAATCACATGCTCGCTATCAACAGAGGTCTAATTTTCCTCCACAAACTCAACCAATGCAAAGAACTGTTCAACAAATACGTGGAAGTCACGCTGCAGATTGTGTTGGAATACGAATCCCAGGCCGGCACGCAACTGGAACATGAGCAGAAGACTTCGGCCATTTTTGCGGAAGCAGTGGTGGCAATTTCGCCATCTTTCGGAGATGAGATCGAAGATGTCCTCAACAGGGACATTATTGACACATATGAGCGGACCATCGAGGCATTCAAGAATCAAACCATCTTGTAACCTCGACATCAGCAATTTCACTAGGGATTACTGGTTCGGGAAAGCGGTGGAGTGTTTGTGAGAGCAGAATAGCTAATTCGGATGGCGGTGTGGATGCGAACAAACGTTAGTGCTTAGTTTGAACACAACTGTCGATCAGACAGGTGCGAAGCACTGCCAGATCGTATGACTGTCTTGACGAAGTCCGCGGAAACGAGGAGCTTGCGATCACCGACCAACTGCCCCACCGCAAATACGGCAAAGGGACTGCCAAATACACTTCCTCCATTGACATATGGTCTATCGGTACTGTGGCCTTTCGCCTATGGTGGGGACTGCCAGAGCCGGGCCATGGTCAGGGGTCATCGTGGAGTCAGACAATCACTGTCGACGCAACTTTCATCCAAGAATACGACGACTGGGAGCTCATCGACGTGTTGGTAGGTTACATGCTGGCGGTGGAACCGAGCAGACGATTCTCGGCGGGTGATTGTGTGAGCGTCTTGGCCAACTGCGAGCCACCCTTTGACAGTGTGGTGCCTCCCGCCACGCACACAGCCTTCGCATGGGACATGGAGCGATCCAAAGCGCTACTGTATCGCCCTCTGGCCACACTGTGTGACAGTGGGAGAAGTCAGACACTGGCAAGGGCTCAAAGGAAGGCTCTTCCTCGAAGGACGTACGAAATACAGCAGCTACAGTGGTTCCCCCAGGAATAGAATGAGACTCATCCCGGAAAATATATTCTATTCTGGGGGGATATTCTATTCCTGGTGAGGACCAGGGAGGGGGTATCCTCGCCGCCCTGTGCACGGGCCACATTCGCACGGAATTCATTAGTCAGCAGTCAACGTCAGTCCATCTTTGCTGCCGCGTCCCTGACGGTCACCCATTTACTACCCACCCACAACCCTCCGTCCACAACAACCACACTATCTACAAGTTTCTAGACTTGGTGTGACTCTTTCCCGCCCTTAAGTTGACCTAGTTAGTAAGTATTAGCATCCCTTGCGCTTGAATTTTGGTGTTAATGGGTGGGTTGATAGCTATAACTAATGATTTTCCCCGGGCCCGTAACGGCACTCTCGAGCTATCCATTATTTATACGGCTCGATGCAAGCGACCTTCTAGTAGAGATACCAAACAGGGTCTCTCTCGTTAGCGAGGCAAGCTATACTGTGGCTGGGTGCTGGATTCCTTGCGGGATAGGATTGAGGCATACGTATTAGATAGGAAGACTGTTGTAGAGATTATTATAGTTACTATTAAGAGGAAGAAGTGTAAGGGGATGTAAGGAGGAGTGGAAAAGATCTGGTCTCTAGTGGTTGGTGTATGGGCTATATTAATAGATTAATCTATAGCAGAATCTATAGGAAATATGTCCGGATATCTCCTTCGCGCATATAACTAATGTCACGGAAACGAGCTCTGAATTGAGAGGAATCTACCTAAATAGAGGCCACGCAGCAGATATATATATAGGGGGACCTGTGGGTCCCTCAGCCACCACAGCCGCCGCCACAATTAATCTACAAAGACTCTAGCCTATTAATTAGCTTGTTTATTGTTGTAATATCTGTCTCTTTAAATACTGCATTTACGTTAGCTAACGCAATTGGCTTTTTTAAGTGTTTTAAGCCTATAGATGGCTTAATCACCGTCGCTCGCTTTTGCTTAGCCTTAAATTCAGCTGCGATTTCCTCTAGATCGCGGTAGTCCCTGTCCTGGTACTCCTCCTCCAGGAATTCCTTTAGGACTATAGCTAGGCACTCTTCTTTATTCTAAAGCTCTTTATGACGGTCATCTTCTCCTTCTGGATAGAGGAAGCCCTTATTATGAACTAACTCTGGGCAGACTGCGGAAACGTTGTTGAAAAGGCTGACAAAAGACCTAACTTGAATGCAGTCCTCTATACGGACCCCATCTCCGCTATCAAAAACGCCCTATACCTCTAGCGCTTCTGGACGGATACCGAAGAGATCAGTTATCTAATTAGGTATAAAGCCTTCCAGAAGTGTCGACTTGCGCCAGGAATTGCGGATTGTGCTGTTCTTTAGATCTTTAAACTTCGCTTAATTTAGCTAACGCACTGCTTTGCGGATAACCATGAGCTTAAACGGATCATCTTCGGTTAAAACCTTTATGCAAATCCACTGCAAAAATAGGCGGCGGTACTAATTCTTAACCGCTGCAATAATGCCTTAACTAAGCGGCTGATATAGAGAGGTTATATTTGGGTGAAGGAACCAGACTTTGATATTAGCAGGCGGCGGCACTATATTAAAAGCAGTCTGGTGCGGTAGGAAGTTGTCCAATATCAATAGAATCTGCTTACCTGGCCTTACCGCCTCTACGTGACTATAAAACTGTCATGACCCAAAGGACCAACAGCAGGTCAAGGAACAGGCCAGCGGTCAGCTGCGCCATTAGAAGCCTGATGTCCAACACATCAAGCGGGGAATCTCTCTTATGTCAGCAAAGGAAGATTAGATAATCAAAGGGTTAGGGTTACGAACGATGGATCGACGGGCTCGATATCGATCCAGTCGATGTCACAAAGCGGATCGATAGGCTCGATATCGATCCAACCCAGCCAGTACTGAAGATGGTATGAAGGCAATAGGATATAAAGACACGGTCAGCACCAGATAGATAGTTTCCTTCATAGCTCTTCAGTTGTCAACCTAAGTATTCAGTCTACACACCTGAATAGCCTCACGTCTTCTGATCATCACTCGCACAAACACCAGTCTTGATGTTGCACCTTTGTTACCTCTGCTACCCTACTGCTAACATAAACCCTCTGACACCTTCTATATACTCACGAGTATTTAGTGTGATCATTACAGTGACTACAAAACGATAGGAACTATAGCCTTATCATCTCTGTATTAACCCATGCTTTTTCATTGTGATTCTAGATGGCCTTATGGGCCTCCCAGTTGAAGTGGCGAAGGGCATGTGGAACTGCGGCGGAGCCTATTAGGTAAGAGGTAATTGGTTAGTTCCGGTAACATTAATGCAGGCGTTAAAAGAGATGCGGCTTTTATCCTGCATTAGCTATTATTAGTAGGGCTTCCGAGCGAAAGACTGGCAGCCGAGAGGTAGATATATATACTAACTTTGCGCCTCTGCGATTGTTAGCAGCTAAGCCGGATAAGGCTAGGCGGCGCTAATAGAGCCCAGATTAATTAAAGTTATAGGAGTCTTCCGGATCTAGCGTTGCTATTAGTCTTCGCAGCTATGCCATATCCTCTATACAGTCTAGCTCTGCTGCTTTAAGGAGAGCGCTATTCGCCTGTCCGTGGAAGAGCGCGTTCGCGATCTTAAAGTGCTATTGGAATAGATAAATCCACTTCTTTCTAAAGTTAGGCGTGGGTGTGGCCTCCGTGATAGCTTTATTATCGCGCGCTTCCGGAACCGCGCACCAGATCTAAGCAGCCCTCTTTTGTAGGACTTCGCATGAAGTTGATAGACTCTTGGTATCCATCGACAGCTGCCACTTATATAGAATGGCCTCGAGCTTAGGCCATTACGCTCTACACAAGCTCTTCAACTCTAATCCGGGCAATCTATTTGCCATCTCTGCGCTCTTTATAGCCTCCAGAGGGCATGCCGCGATATCGTTTAGCCGCTTATCCCGGAGCAGTTTAGAGAGGCCCGGCTGCCTGACGGAGGCGTTATAGGTCGCGCTAATCCACGCGCGGATCGCGTCTTGTAAGGGTTTAGGCTATTGCAAACAAGCGTATCGAATAATTGCAACCTTCTGCGCAATTATGAGCTAGTGTTTAGCGCGCCCCATGATAGTGGGCGTGAGGGTAGGGCGCGGGTGTGACAATGTATGTGATAATGTTGTACAAAGCAAAAGTGCGACAGGCTCGACTCGCTACACCGAGATTTTGGTGGGGGACCGTCGCAGGGGTACCCGGCCGGGAAAAACACACATATGCTAATACAGCGTATACGGAAGAGGCGGTTTAGCGCCCAAAATGAAGACCCAAATAGGCGAAATATTACCCAAAATGCTTCGGTCACCCCCCCCCCTGGGAATAGCATATCCCCGAAATAAATAGAATATTCCAGTATATGCTATTCTTCACCAGAAAAGTGTCCATCCCTGAAAATATATTCTATTCTAGGGGAATATTCTATTCCCAGACATTCTATTCCTGGGGGAACCACTGTACTTGACCATGGCCAATGGCGCGTGGGCGACCAGCGCGTTCGGCTCGGGGGGTTGGTGCGTGGCGTCCAGATTGCCGCGGCCTCAGGGTGGTGGCGGAGCGTATGCGTACCCGGCCTATACTGTCGATGCAGACGGCGCGACGGTTAATTTGGGCAACCCAACGCCTTGAGGGGAGGGGCAAGGCGGCTGCGCTGCGCCCGGAAATGAGCGTATGGGATAGAATAGAATAGCATAACCTGTAAAAGTAGTGAGTATGTGTTTCACTCAAGCAGGCCCATCGAATACGTGCTAAGGTTGCATACAATCATTGCTGCCTTTGGTCTCCAAATCTTAATCCAAGAACTGGACAAAGCTATGCTGCCAGTTCAACTCGTGCCTCAGCTCATGGATCAGCACTGTGATCTCTCCCTCGGTTGAGCCCGAAAACACCAATACCTCGGGCCCCTCTTTGGTCGGATCAAATGCAACCGTCGATAGTACTAAGCCCGTTTTTTCTTTATTTCCCCACGCCCACTCAGCCACCGGCGTCCGAATTACAACGATGCTTCGGCGCCACTCGCCCCCGGCTACGTCGTAGCGTTGAATACACCACTCCTTTCCGTCAATGGCGTCGCGCGCGGCGATCTCTACTCGTTGGTGCGCGACGCAGCGTTGCACGGCGACATCTGCGTCGGCGAGCGCAGCAAAACGTCCGTCCTTGTAGACAACAGCCTCCTCAACAGGTAAGGCGTAAACGTCCAAGCGCTCGTAGCTAGCGCCAGAGGTGGCAAAGCGGTTTTTGAGTACAGCGGTTTCGAGCGTGCGCGCGACCCTTTCCAGTTCTTCGGTGGGGGTAGTGATGGCTGGAGTGAGAGGGCTAGTGTAGTAGATTTGCAGGGAGGGGCGCGGGCGCGGCTCTGTCGGCACCGCGTCGATGTCGCTGGGGTCTTCGGGGTCCGTAATCGGGCGTCTTGAGGGCGAGTGGATGCTGACGAACGGTATGGAGGGGTCCGAGTGTGAGGCAAGGGTTTCCAGCAGCGGGCCTGGGTTGACGATAGCCCGAGGCATCTTTTTGAACTGCTCAAGTGTGACTGCACGGGGCGTGAATATCGTGTTTGAGTCAGTGAGTGTTGTAAATGGTGCTCAGAGCGACGCGTTGAGGGAACCTACAGCCTGCAGGTGCGCCTTCAGCGTCGCCTTGAAGAAGAACAAGTGTCACGGGAACCGTAGGTGTAATTTCATTAATGAAGCATGAAAAAAAAAGTGCCTGTAGGTGTGGTATGACATTTACTGATTTGGAAAGGGCAAAACGGGCGCGGCACATCTCGGAGGACAGACCAGCTGCCTTCAGTCAACTGGTCCTCGGTCTTCCCACACTGGGTACCCAGTCGATGAGCTCAGAGAGGAAGTTCTGGAATGGGCTCTCCTTCATGTAAAGCTCGTCGAACTTGAAACTGGCTGCTGGCTTCAAATCGACTGTGACGTACTGCTGGGCTAGATCTAGATAGGCATTCTCTAAGCTGGAGCGAGCGGGCTCGCCAGAGGGGATAGCGGGAGTCGCCACACGGCTCCAGATATAACATATTTCGAAATGCTCCTGCTACTGGGTTTACACAGTTTGCTGTGCCTAAAGTCTTTGACCAAGACCCTAAAGTATTTCCAGTGGGCTTCTCGTATGATGTTAGCCTCATTGGCATTGGCAATATGCCTGCTATCCACTCGCCATCGGGTTCCGCGAGACGAGTCGAGTACTTGGACAAGTCTGGTCGCAAGTTCGGTTCTGTATCGCGTTCGCTCAAATCTGCCATCAAGGGGTGGCCAAAGCGGGGTGTCTGTTTGTGCTGTTGAGGGCAAAGGCTCGTCCAGGAAAGCGAAGGTAGCTGGATTTGCTTCGTTTGTACAAATGGAGTCTGACGTACAGAAGTATGATCTCGATGGAGATGAGTTCTATAAGAGGCTTCAAGAAGGGAGGGTGGCGTTTGTGGTGCGTTCCAGGTTCCTGAGGAGTTGCGAGACGGATAATTATAGGATTCTGTAAGGGTTAGCATCAACCAAGATATCAGAGTGTTTCCAACGCTTTGTATCCAGACGCATCTGACGCAATTGCAAGCTTGCTTTGCTCGCGTACATATAGGCAATCGGAGTCTCCCCACCCCCGGTGAAGACATTTTGACATACTCGTAGGCTGCACAGGGCGCAGCTCGAAGGCCTACCCAAGGCTGAACAGAAATTTCAGCCATTGAAACTTTGATACTCTCTTTCACTGTTCCACACCCAATCAAGAACTCGCAGTGTCACTCTAACTCCCTGAATGGTGGTCCCCCATAATGTCATGCGCTGAATATTTGAGGCCGCCACTGGCTGCGTATGTCTCTCTCTGTCAGCGTTGGCCTGTTCTGGCCCAGACGTCGGCCTTGTCATCACCGAGAGCCTACTCGAGGCAGAACAATCCTTCGAATCGAACTGCTGCAGCCCTGAAAATTGAGCGGATCGGAAGCGTGTTGCAGCTTGCAAACCGCTGTAGTACTACTCGAGCTGTACCTCAGCTCGCCGGAATAAGCAACAATATGTGCCGCAGGCACCCACATTCCGCATCACCCAGTATAGTTATGGCTATTTGTATGTAAGCGATGAGGGTGGTAGACAGTATCATTTCTGGTTTGTTGATTGTCTAGGGGAGAAACAGTCTAATCAATAGAGCAGTTAGAACTGCCCAAAGAGGGTGCCGCACGGGCCAACAGGGCCGTTCCCTCCTCCAACAGAAATGATGATCTGTTGTGCTCATCAACCTCTGCCTGTATGCTACGCGAATGCGATCTCTCTGCTCCTGCGCAATCGGGCACGGCTTCCGATCAAAGGGTGCTGATCATTACAGTCCACACGCTTCCACTTCGTCTCGTTGTTGTAATGCGGGCAGGCCTTCTCTCCTCCCTTGTGAGCGTCGCACGCGCATCTCGCGCACTCCGCCACTTTCTTGCAAAAGACAGCTTTGTGGCCCCATCCGTGGCACTTGTAGCACTGAAATGGTCTCAGCTCAGAGGCGTACAGTATGCCTCGCAGCGGAACAGCTGGGAACTCCATAAAAGTTTCATATCCCACAGTTTCTTCGTATCCGCGACCTTTATAAGATCAATGATCAGCCCGGTGGCTTCCTCGTCTCTGGGTCTGGCTGTCTCTGCAGTCGCACCGCCTTTATTTCCACGTTATTCAGGTCTGCGAGGACTCTCGCAGACTCCTCTTCGGTTTGACATCTGGCTAGGTACCTCGGGATCGATCGTGCAAAGACGGTACAGTACAGTACCGTATAGAATTAAAGGTCGATGCGAGCCATTTTTGCGGGTCCACACTAATTATATTGACCCTCCACATAGGGTACTATGTATAAGAACCGTCCTCCTTCTCTCAGTCTAGGTACTTCTTTCCTTCGCTCTTTAGCTTGTAGATTATAGGCTATGTTTGAGCGCCTGTTCGATCCTCTGATCACAACCCTTTCGTAACATATAATCTACAAGCTCGTCATCAACTTCTGTTATGCCGTATCCGCGCCAAATATGCTACCTTCACCTCGAACATGATCTAGCTTTCAATGGCGATCAGTCCCCATCAACATTACAAACTATAGCAACGTCTTGCGTTTATTCCCGACCGCGATACGTTTCCAACCTCCACACCAACTCAATAAGACCATCAACAGCATCAGCCTAGCGTTCGTTCGCGGCTTGTTGAGTCCCCTTCATGAGCAACAACGACTACCCGATCACCAACACCAACAACGACGCCTGAACCAAAGACGTTATGGGGGAAAAAAATCCTCTCTCCTACTTTCTGCCCTGGACGACCTTAACCTTTCCGATCCTACCCCTCAGCCCCTGGAGAGAGTTCCCATTTCTTCTCCTAACCCCCTCCCTAAAGTAAACCCGCGCATGTACCCACTCCGGGCCCGTTCCTTCCCAATCTGGGGTGTTCTCGCTCACCAAGTTTTGTCGGCTATCAGAGCCGAGAGGAAGCCTTGGCTGAGCAGCCCGGTCGCGCCAGTTAGGATGATGGTTATTGGCTGCCTTCCTGGTACTACTCTGACTTTTCTCCCAGGAAAAGACAATGATGCTGCTTTAATGGCCGCGAGCGTAGCGTCGGGAATGCTTGTCTCAGCGCGCCAGTCAACCGAGCTGTCCACAGATGCCGTCACGCTATTTCTGGCAGCAGTGTCGACGATGCGACGTGCCATGGCGCCAAGGGTACTGGCCGCGAACAGCTGGACCAGCGGGATACGAACACAGAACGTGGTTCCGATCTATGCCCGCAACCACAGTAGGAGGACCGACGTGCCGCCGACATGGAAGATGTCCGTCTCGCCGTGACGCATACCTATAATAATCGTAATGGCATGCTCGTTTCAGGTATCAGAATGTCTCTTCAGCTTGTATTTGTTGAAAGTATGAGCCATGCCCTCTCCATCCATGGTACTCACAGTTTGAGCCCAGTGTCGTGAAACAGCTGTGATCAAGGAATCGAACAGGTGCTCAAATATAGTTAATAATCTGAAGCTGAAGAGGAAAGAAAGGAGGGTCTAGAGGGCGGGCCCCGTGGCTTATCTATGTATATAAGATGTGAAGGGTCCATATGAGTGTGGACCCGTAACACCCAGCATTAGCTGTAAATATTGGCAGCATGGGCTATATCTGGGAACTGAAGATTCCTGCATGATCTGGCTTGTCAGTATCAGAATCACTGATACGCAGCACTTGAGGGCTACCATCTTCAACTACATAGACAGTGGTTTTAGCCACTCATTCGAGTATATGGCATGGAACAATCACACTCTTTTGTCCCCCATACATTCATTCATCAGCATTCCTAAGAAGACAATAATTCTGGAGCGTACGCGCCAGGGGAGTTGCGACGCAGTGAACCAGCCATGTTCCTGTGCATATACTTCCTAAAGGGAGTCTCGAGGCTGGGTTAAACCAGAGCTTACTATTAACGTTAATAAGGTTGGCATTATAACTGGTTTCGGCAAGTCTATATATATATTTCAATAACCCATACTAATTATATATAGGAATAGAGTCTCTAGTGCTTGGATCTGCGGCTACGAAAAAAAAACCTTATTAAATGCCTATAGGACCGCTCTTGGATCACCCTCATTAAAGCCTGTTTAGCCACCGGTCACCTCCTTCATCCTAGCATCATTTATAAGGGTACGACCGCCCAAGGACAGTGATTTGAGAATCAAATGGCCGAGGAAATACCTGATTAGCAGGTTACAGCCTCTCCAAACGGCTGGGCCTTTAATGAAATAGCAGTAAAATGGCTGGGGAATGTTTTTATCCCCCAAATAGATAAGATACGTAACAGCGATTAAAGCGAGGCTATGCTTTTAACACTGGATGGATACAAGAGTCACATATCCATAAGTTTTATTTTTAAGTTTCGCTCAAATTTATTAACGGTTTGAGTTATAAACTAACTTTGTGCGCATATAGCCGGAGTTTATAACAGTATGCTTTCGAGCCAACGTTTTCCTATGTTTTCTTCCTTCCCATACCAGCCACGGTCTGCAGCCCTGGGACAACGGTCCTTTTGCTACACTTAAGGGGGCCTATTAAAAGGCTTTATTTCAGCTTACCTCTCTTAACGACGCCAGCCCAGTTGGCAAGATTGAGTTTGTAAAGTATTTAATTCAAGCCCGCGACAAGCCTTGGGAGGAGTGTTACGACCCTGATCCGGTGTGTGCTATATATACCGTTGGAAGGAATGTTCGAACAGCGAGTTCGAATATTGGCTGATCTTTTGATCTATGTAGCTCAGTGGAACCTTCCAACACTGCGGTTGTTACAAGGAGGCTGGAAGCACACTGGAAACCAGCCTATCAACTATCAGAAAGCGCTTGGCCACCCAAAGATTCCACCAGATAAAGACAAGCGCAATGCTAGCCAGATGGAGGAGTCTAGCTCTAGTTTAAGCTCTAGTATAGATGGTAAGGCTGTCACTAGTGATTATATCACTAAACTGGGCCGCAGAAGAGACTATAATAATAGGCACAAACTCGGCAAGATTGCAAATAAGTATAAGGATCTTTAAGGTCTAACTATCGTTAGGGATCGCGAGATTAAGGGCTTAAGGGCATAATTAAAGGCTTTGAATAAAGGCAAGAACCGTAGGCTATACTTAACCCAAACGCGCGATTTTAGAAGGTTAGCGAGTTGATAGCATATAGCGGCAACCCGAATAAAGCCAGTAAAGCAACTCTCTCCTCAACAACATTCTTGACCTTAGGTGTGCACGGACCATCTGTTAAGAATCGGAATGTCTTCCGGCCTGTTATATTAACAGCTGAAACTTTGGATATTTTGATTTTAACAACTGCGTGGAGGCCGTTTGGCTCCGTTCAAGTTATCATCCTTCTTTTTGATGCTTTTAAAGCAGAGTTCCATCAATTTGAAGCCGGCGCACTGCCCGCGCAGCTGTGCATGCTTGAGAATGTCTTTTCCTCTCCGTTGCAAGGCATTTATCGACACCACAATTTGAACCGCACAATCTGGGAACTGGGCAATTCCAACCCCCTCCTTCTGAAATTGTGCATTATTTTAGCTAATTGGAGGAAACAGAGTGGGTTATCTCCCACCTCGATTCGAAATGCCGAAGTCCAATGGCCTCGGCAAACACCGCTATATTATAGCATAAATCTTCCAACAAAACTCTATATATTATAATAACCCTCTTTACTAATTACTAAAGCCGCTAAGATAGTTGGACTACGATTTAAATCCGACAGCCTATTTGCAAGGCTTTTATCCTTCTCCCTTGCAACTGGAATAAGCCGCAGGCGCTTGCGATGGACGAACTAAAGCCTTTTCGGAAGGCCATACCGAGGGATTAGGGACCCTGGTTCAGAGGAATCTGTATACTGGAAGGCTTGTTGGTTGTGTGGAGACTTTGGGAGAGTGACTTGGACCTTTTACGTTTTGAATCCCCATCGAAGATACAATGTTAATAGAATATATAGGTTGCTTTTAGGCTGGGTGGACTAGCCTGTTAAGAAGCGGAAATACCTGTATTTTACAAGTACTAGTAGCTTTCAGTAGCTGCCTCGCCATGGGCCTAACGGCCTCCATGCGAGTAATGAAAAAAAAAAAAAGGGGGGGGGGGGGTGGAATCATTGGATTATTCCACTAAATACCGGGAACGTGGTAAGCTTGAAAGGACCAGTATCGCTTGATTTGCGCTAGGAGAGTATATGACTTATAGAGAAGCGTTCCTAGGCATGTATTAAACGATCAACGAGGCTGTATAGTGCGTATATATACTTTCTTGGATATAGGGGATAACCTGGTATAGTATGCGCATCAGTGCGCGAGTCTGGCACGGCCCCTGGTAGATTTCTGAATATTGCAAAAGTATAGCGGATTTCTGGAAATTAGAAAACTGGAACAGTAGAGGTAACTAGAATAGCTAGAATGGCTAGTACGAGCTGGCCTTGCTGAAGCTGTCGTCTTCCACTAGGGGATCCATGGACCGGTCTAGGTATTTCAAGAGGTCTCGGTTTATGTGCACTGAGATACGAGTGGCCTGGTTCATGAGGGAGAGGAGGCTGGTTGGCACGATGGAGATGGGCATGGCGGATTATCGGTCACTTGTGGCAGACGACAGCGCGGACCCAGTGAGATCTTGGATGGTGGCCATTACTCGGTAGCTCTCGAATAACTGGTGATAAGTTGACTGTCCTATTACCGGAAGATTGGCGGAGTCTTGAAGGCGAACATAAGATGCATAGAACCCAATGGGTTAGGTCTGAGAAGGCGGCGGGGTTCACCTATTCCTCGAATCTGACCAGCCAAGCTCATCGCCCCCACCAAGCTAGACACCAACTGCGTAACTATTACTCCCACGTACTGCATAGTATATCTGGAAGCCGCTGCTTCGCAAGAACGCCGCGCTATGCCTTGCCCACATCGAATTCAGTACAAAATCATGCCGTCTCACATCACATATCTACACAAGCCCGAATGGCTGTTTTCACCCGCAGCGCTGACCCACTACCTCTCGCTGAACAGGATATCGATAACCTCGTCAAGCACCGTGAAGGCGAGATGAGCACTGCACAAGCAAGCGTTAGCAAATCATGATTCCTTAAGCTGTGATGTACGTTGACGGGATGCGACTTACTTTAACCTCTCATTGTTGAACGTAGCAAATAGCCTCCGACTCGCCGCCTGCGCATTCACCCTTCCGACCACACTCCCCGCCATATCGGGCACCAACGTCGCCAGCATCAAGCTCGCCTCAGTCCTCGTCCGCGCCTTGTCGACCCTCGTCCTTGGCGCCTTATCCTGGCCAAACACCGCGCCGCCCGGCCACAGACTATCGCGCAGCAGCGCTACATACCGCAGCACCGCGTCCTCCTGCACGAGCAGGCGCACATTGTCGCGCAGCTTGCGCTCGATCGTACCGCCGAGCAGCTGGTGCAGGACGACGACGACGGCGCGGCCGCGCAGCCAGTTCGCGTTGCTGCCGCGGTTGAGCTCGAAGACCTCGAGGAAGATGTCGCAGATGGGTTTGACAAAGGGCTCTGCTTCCATTTGCTGCGCGAGGCCCTCGTAGGCGTTAAGCTCGGCTTCGGCTTCGGCGGCGACGGCGGCGTCCGAGGAGTTGACGGCGGGGTCGGCGCTGGGCAGTGTGTTGATTTGGGAGGTGGCGGCGGCAATGAGGTTCTGCCCTGCGACGGAGAGTTGGTCGAGGACGGGGATGCTGCCGAGGATGTCTTCGACGCCGTCAGTGACTGAGTCGTAGAACCGTGTCATCATGTCCTTCTTGTCCTGCTCTGCTGTGTGTTCGACGCCGTGATTGATAAAGGTCTGCGATAAGAAGGCTCGGAGCTCCCGGCTGCGGCAGACATCAGGAAGCTGCAGGAGTTCTCGCATGTACTTCTCCAATGCCTGCCGGCGCTTTTGGAGGAAGTCAGTCTGTAGCTTCATCATGATCTTCCGCCTAGGAAAGTCCAAGTGCCGGACAGACGGGTATTTCGACCGCAGTCGCTGATGTAGATCGTGGAACTCGCTGTACCGGCGCGTGATAATCCACGAGGCCGCGGGCATCTTCTCTCCTGCGTTACGGGAGACTTCGATGACATAAATCGCGTACTCCTTGCCATCTTCTTCATGTCCAACTTGGATCGCCTTGATTTTGATGCCTGAGCGGCCAAAAAGACTGTTATCGCTCTCCTGTACGACATATTGCTGCCGCTGTAATTCTTTCCTCCGTATTTCCCGATGCAAGCTGGCTTTGGATTTGCGCAAGATCCTCAGCTCGGCCATGTTATTCGTCAGGTCCGCCTTCCGGAGTAGCGAATCCACGACGGCGTTCTGAGCCTCCATCTTGTCAATGTCATTAGTGAGGGCGGTGATAGCTTCTGAAAGTCCGAGATCTCCCGGCGCGGCTTCGTGAATATCATCAAGAATATCGTCATCCTTGCTTGGTGAGTTGTTGCCTTCGTCCACATCTGACAGATAGCGGTCCTCGTCTCCGAATAGGTCATCGTCCACAAATACACCAATTCGTGACGCTGCGCTGACAAGGCCCAAGGATGATAGGCTGGGCTTCTCGGGCTCCTTGCCGTTGCTGGGACGGCCTACATCGATCGACACTCTCTTCACACTTCCATCGCCGTTGCTCGGACGGCCAACATCGATCGATCCCCTCTTTGAGTTGGCATCATCAGAAAAGATAGTAGAGTCCACGTCGTCATCTTCGCCGAACAATGACTCTCGAATCTCTTCAGAAGTGATAGGTCGTGTGTCGTCTAAAATGTTACTTAGCGCTTCCTCCATTGCCGCAACGACTTGCCTATCGGGAGGCCGGGGGCCAGTGTCGAGGCTTGCAACACTATCGGCGAGTGTGTCGTGGTCTCCCTCGTCGTCTCCAAATAACGGTCTCGCCGAGTTCTCATCTAGCGATCTCCTATGATCCAGCGACCTCCTTTGCTCTAGTGACCTACGAGGTTCTATCAAAGAGTCCAAAGCAGCGATACTATTATTATTGTTGTGTGATCTGAGGTCCGTGGAGGACTCTGCACGGCGAGTTGGTACTCTCGCATTGACCTTGGGTGCAAGTCGTGAAAGCGGACTGGGCTTGCCTGCAAAAACGGTAGTAGTCTTTGATACATGTGGTGGAGAATGAACCTCGGAGGTGGCCATGCTGTGTGTAGGATGCGCGTTGCTCTTGGACGCCTCCTCGGCTGCCAGACACTTGTACCACAAATCCGACTTTTTGAAATTTGAGAAGTGTCTTGCTTGCATCTCTTTCAACACTGCATGCTGAGCACTGAGTATAGCCTTCCGGGCCCGGTAGTGCTGTTCTGGAGTTGCATTTTTTCCCGCCTCAAGGAATTCTCGGACGGTGCGTTTCGATCCTTCTGGAACCTTGAGCTCAGGTTTGGTCAGGTACGCTTGCTCGATCTGAGCAAGGTCCTGTCTGTCTGATGGTGTCCACGGAGGTAACGTGAGAGGAAGACGGTCGTTGTCATCATGCCCTTCTTCTTCCAGCGGATTACGAAACCCGTCGACCACAAGCCAAAATTGCACAAGAGGCATCAGTCGTAACCGGTCCATATACTCCATAAAGTAGGACAACCCCGACGCATCGCGCAGTAGCTCTGCTAGTGAAGCATTTTCTAGTCTCGACTGCTCCGGTGTGCTGATCGGATTCAGCGGCAAAGCCAAAGCTCGTTGATTCCCACCGGCAGCAAGTAGTTGCACTCGTTGGTCCAGTAGCCTCTTGCCCATGTCAAGTCGACGCAGGTACACGGCATCCTGTCCTTCTTGCTGCGAGTCCCTCTTAAGCTGGCTGGTGACCTCGCTTCTGAACCGTCTGGCGTCTGACAGATTGTTGACCTTGCGAATGACGCGCACGAACTTCTCAAACCTCCTCTCACTATCACCAGGGGTCAATCGCGGAAACGACACGGGCTTCTCGGCCTTCGGCGCAGATGGGGTATGCTTGTCCAGGGCTGCGCGTAATTGTCTGACAGTCGAACGGTCCTGTAGCATGTTCCTCCCCACGTTCTCCATCAGTTGATTCCAAGTATCCGGGTCCGACAAGATCTGCAGCAGCGGAGAGAGCACAGCGCATGACACGATCTCGCGGATCAGCGTCGAGACGGCACGACTGTTGAGGATATTCTTTGGCAGCACCTCGGGCAGGATCTTCTCTGTAATTTTGCGCAAATAGTCCTGCTGCGTGAGCTTCAGATCCGAGTATGCCAACGTTGCCGCTGGGTGTATCTTTCCATCCTTGTATTTTGCGGCAATGGCCAGATCCAGCTCCTCACTCTCAGTCACCGACCGATTGAGCTTGCGCCCGCGGACCGCTCTCTCAGCCTCGTTGAAATCGCGGAAGTGCGCCGTCAAGATCGGCACGAGGCGCGTTGTCAGGACCTCTGGTAGATCGACTTCGAATAGGCGGTCGCGAACGTTTTCGAGTGCGCAGCGGATCGCTTTGTCGACTTCACTTCTGAAGACAGGGTTTGGGCTGATCTTTGAAAACCATGACCAGATGAAGTCACGCGTAATCAGGTTGAGGACGTCGTCGAGCGCGTGGGAAATGGCGGGCGACGACGCAAGGAGGGGTCGTTTCTCGTAGACCTGTCGCTCGCGCAGGGCGATAACCTCGGCGTGCCATGCTTCGCGACCCAAAAACTTGGGTCCGCTCGGTCGTGAGGACTTTCGAAACCGGTTTGAATCGAACCCTCGCGACAGGAGCAGAGTGGCGGCGAGGAGGACGAGCAGGGCGGTCACGAGGCCGGCGACGAATGCGTGGCCAGCCCAGCGAATGGCGGGGAACCAACTGGTCGCATAGCCCCAGGCGAAGAAACTTGCAATGCCGGCAAGAATCACATCTCTTCTCTTCAGGGCCATGGTCCGTTCATTGACAAGCTCGTTTGCAATTGTCGCCGCATGGTTTGGTGGTGGTACTTTGTTGAAGGATGGTCGAGGGTATGATGTATTATTTACTATATGCGGGCGCGGCAGATATCCCCTGTAAATAGCTCGACCCGCTGTTGTCCAGGGTGCCATTTGCTAAATAACAGCTCACTATTCGTAAATCCTACGAATTGGTGGTTTGTGTGGATAATCTTGATCATGTTTTGGGTATCTTTGACAAGCTGCTTTGATATTCTGAATATGCGATCGTCGTCTCGCTCTCAGCACCATGACAGTCAGTCCTGTTCTAGCCTCTGTCTATTCATCCCGAGATCACCACGGAGGATCCTCCGACCGTCTGTACAGCGCCACGAATTTCTCACCCTTATTCCTTTCCACTTTCTTGCCCTCCTCTGTCTCCGATCTAATGATCTTAACGCACTCGTCATTCTCCTGCTCTTCTTCTGATACTCGTTCAAACGCCGGGTGCGCCTCAAAATGCGAGACCATCCACTCATGCAAATCGCGCACATCCGTGATCGTGTACACAATTCCGCCGGGCTTCATCACGTAGGCGTATTCCGAGTTGAGCTGCGTGGACACGATGCGCGCCTTGTGCTTCTTCGCTTTGAAATGTGGGTCTGGGAAGCAGATGAAGATCTTGGACAGTTGCGACTTCTTGAAGAAGTTGGGCAAGAACTTCATCGTGTTGGCGCGTAAACATGCGATGTTCTGATATTCGTTCTGGCCCTTGTCCTTGCTCTGATTGCGGAGAGCGCGGATTTTGTGGTCAACGAATTCGGTGACTTGCGCTCTGATTTCAAGACCTGTGTTGTGTATTAGCATCCTGCTCATAGACCAGACATTTTGAGGCAGACTCACCCAGGCACAGCGTATCGGGCATGGTAGGAGCGAGTGCCATGAGCAGGCCGCCAAAACCACAACCGATGTCCGCCACCTCCACGTCTTTAGTGAGCCTCTTCGCCGTGGTCATCACCTTCACGACTTGGCCATCTTGCTCAGTGATAGCCTCTTTCTCCTCTACATCCTCCTGGCCGTCTGCCACAAAAGCTGGGTACATCTTGGACCAGTCGAATTGCTCAGGATGTGAAGGGCTGTACACGTGTTAGAAGTCTGCAAGCATGGCCGTGTCTGGAAAAAGATGATGGCAATACATACTACATGAGGTTGTGATCTGAGAAGGGATTTGCATGAGCTCTTTGGCGGTAGAACTTCTTACGAGGCAACGCCGTGGAGGTCTCGTCTGCGCGAAGAGAGGAACGGTACGCCTCGCGCTTCTTTTTCTTCTCCGCTGTGCCTGCCATTCTGATGATGTCTGTAGGGTGGTGTGAGGTTGTGAGGTTGAAGAGCTGAACTTTGGAATCTTTGTGTGAGATTTGACAGCCTTGGTCTTCAAATTTGGCGGCATCGAAAAGTTACAGTGGAGCCAGGAACTGACGGCGCTGGCCGTTCTGGAATCTTTGCTGCTGTACAGGGTATCCCTGTCAGATAAGTACCTAGGAACAAGCCACTGGAGGCGACCCACCCCACAAACGTACACCACTGCTGGTGTCGATGATCCCACTTGTTAGTCTTGCATAGTTATTGCATAGTACCTACGCATATGTAGTGCAGAATGAACTGCATGATACTTTTTCGACAAGTACCACAGCCGGGAATTAGATTTGGAAGATGTCGTTCCTAGTTGCGGACTGCCGCAACTTGACGTCGCACATTCCTGGAAAACCCCCAGTCTTTGGACATATCTAAGTAGTACTTAGCTACTCACCTAAGTGGACTGCACCTGTTTCTTCGGAGACACATGTTTGCTACGTTGGATAATGATTAGATTTGCAACACCATATCTTGGTCCGGACAATATAACAAAGTGCTCGTACAACCCGGGCGCGAGACACAGTCTGCACTCGATTTAATATCTTCAGTCGTATTACAAGCCATTTTTTTCTTTCCAAAGGGGAACAATTCCCAGGACCACGCTATGTTCCATAATATCCAAATTTCTGGGCATACAAGATGTCTAAGTATCCAATGTCCGTTGCGTATGCTTGGGATTATCCCGACAGTGCCCCTTGGGAGATAGGCATCCTCTCAGTCCAAGAATCTATAACATATCAGTCCCGCTGTTTGACCTGCCCTTCTCCCCATCCTCTTGCTGTGAACTCATAGCAAAAGCAGCCTCTTGCCCCTTGAAGACCAGTCCCGGATGCCCAACCATCAGAGCGTACACCGCGGAAACAACCATGCTATCCCATCCCAATCAAGTCAGCGCCACTTCGTTTTCAAACGAACAAGGTATTCAAATGAGAAGATCATAGACTTACACGCCCTCTAACCCAATAAAAAGCCCCTCCTCCCTCACCAACGACCCCGCATACCCCTGATGCAGCTCGGCAACGCGATACGCACACCGCACCAGAATCAGCACCGTCGCGAGCGCCATGAAACCCAGGAACACCTTCATGCGCGTGGTGGCCCCCAATGAGTCTCGCCAGCGGAAGTAGCACACTAGGTAGTCGGCGAACAGCCCGCAGAACACCACCATGGCGATGACTTGCAGCGACAGCCCTGCGAGCGCGAGGTCGACGCCGAGTTTGCTGGAGCCGGATGAGGTGGTGGAGAGGGCGCCGCCCGCGGCTTGGAGGGCGAGGCAGACGAGGTCGCAGGGGAGGAAGATGTAGTAAAGATATTTGGGTGGGAAGCGCGAGAGGGAGGAGGAGAGGCTGTTTATGCTGGAGTTTGTGTTAGCCAGGTTAACCCTTGTGAGAACTGCACAAGTCTCCCCAAAAACGTTTCTTTGTTACGAGTACAGAATAAAAGACATACGCAGCGGCGAGAGTGATGTAGATAGCAGCCGTGTAGTACACCGGCCCGCATGTGATACAAACTATGCGCCCACAATATTAGCACACAAATTATGACTTTGAAGACACGAAATGGACAAGAAGAGAAAAGCTAGAGCACTTGCCAATCTGTATCATAAACCCCACAAAAGAGAACGGGTTATGCCACAACATAATTCGCCCTGCATACCCAATGACAGCATTCAGCGCTCCCACCAGCATACAGCTCATAAAGAACCAAGTCTTCCAACGCAGGCCCAGATACAGATGTATCGCGCCAGAAATCACGTAGAGCACCAGGAACACTATATTTGCGGCGAGGCTGGGCTGGTAGCCGTACACGCTGTATTCGACCGGGCACAGCGCCAGCGTGCAGTTACCGTCGGGGCCGAAGACTTCGACGTATGGTGGTAGCCCGGGTCGAGACATGGTGACTTGTTTGTGATAGTAGATACAGCTGGAAAAAATCGAATGGCTTCGGGCGAAGGTGTCAGGAGATTATGGTTGAAAGGCTGCCCGACCCCCCGTCGACTGTCCATAGCCTCAGCGAGGCTGCCCAACATATATCAATTTACCCTACCCTCATCATCACCGCCAACCATCAAAATCTCTTAAACATCAGCCCGCCCGTCATCGACTCTGCCATCAGAAGATCGAAGTTGACCAAGACAAGCTCCTTTGTGAGCGCCGCGACGGGCCGCAGCCCGCACTCGCATCCGCACGAAGCGCACGGCGTGGAGTTGGCCCGACTCTCTAGCCACGCCGCGTGCTAGCGCTGACTGCGCAAGTTTATAGCGTGGGATGAATGCGAGGATAGCTCGGTTCTCTGTGGCTTGGCACGTCTTGTCAAGCAAATTCCCGAGACGCCTAGGTGTCTTAAGTGGAGTCCGTCTGTCAAGCTGGGGAACTAATAAAAGCATTGGCATCACTGTTGACGTAGTGTCATGTAGACGAGCGCGCCGTTTGGGAGTTCGGAAGTCAATACTGGTGCCATGATTCCCAATCATGTACGTCTACACTTCGAGTGACCACTGGCGCTCGCTTGAGATCTCAGGAAGCAATATTTTGGCAACGTTGTTGTGCATTGTTGCTAAGCACGCACAATCTCAATGTCACAACCGGATCATATTGCAAAACTTTCACCAAGGCGTGAGCCCTTCCAGTGTTGCTTCTCTTATAAGACTCCGCCCCAGACAACGCCCCAGGTACGATCAGAGTAAGCCAAACCATATGTGTATCCATTTTCCTTATCCATAAAAAGGCCCTAAAAAGAATGATGGGATCCATAACGCCCATACGCCGCCGCGTTGTCGCCCGCTATCAGCCATGCTTGTAACCCGCTTTTGTCTCGCTGGGCTGGGGCCTGTTGGCTAATGAGACCGCCCCGGGGTATCGAGGGTATTCGATATGCTGTCCTTCAGCTATCATGTAACGCCGTTCGTTGTCCGTCGTGGAAGAAAAGCCGTCGAGTGGAGTAATAGTAATTAGAGTCTTAAGAAAGGTGAATTGTCGTGTTTGCTGGGGAAATCGTATTGTGTCGTAATTGTCGCTGGTGTCGATGAGAAAAGAGATGTTGCGTTGCCATTGCCGCATCAGATGTCCGACAGAGCGAGTTGCTTGACTTGGTGGTCAGGTCTTGAGCGACCATTGAACGTGAGCTCCCTCTTTTCGTGACATGGCCTTCGCTAAGGTGTGCGTGCGACCGAGGGTGAATAATCGATGGAAGCAACGGTGTGTTTGGGGCAGTGACAGGAAGTTTCAGTGCGCACAATGGAATCGACGCATGGTGGGAAAGTAGACCCGGTGACAAGGTGAGTCGGAGTTGTCTCAAAACTCAGTTATTTGGCCTAGATTCGTCGGTTCGATCCAGCACGATTCCTAGTTGTCGGCATTGTCAAAGAAAGAAGTCGACTGATCGTCGAGGTCGTTATTTGACTCGAGCATGACGGACTTTTGGAAGACCTCGTCTTCAGCATCCACCTCTTCCCACTCTTCATTGCCGGAAGGCTTGGTCACATCTTCGTTGATGGCAGGCTCGGGCTCACCATTGTTCGTCTGAGCTAGAGCATACGAGATTTGCGCAGTTCTGGCCACGGACCACTGAACAGCATCGACAGCCAACCCAGGTATAGCACCCACGAACTTGTAAAGTGGTATCTCGGTCGCGACGGCGCGGGCAGCCTCGCGCGACACCGTCCTGACTTGGTGCGCAACGTTACTGGCCATCCTTCGCGCTTCTGAACTGCGTGCGGCTTCGTAGACCACCCCGCCGATTGTGACCATAATCTTGGCACTGGCCTCGACCGCAACCCAGGATTGGAAGACTAGCTCCTGCTGTGCTGTGCGGGCCTCTCTGTAACCATTGTACAATTCGTTGCTTAGGCCTGGTAGGTGGTCGTAGTCATCGTCAGCTTCGTCCTCATGCTGTGCAGCAGACCTGGCCGATCCTTCCTCCTGCACAGCTGGCACGGCGGAGTTTGAAGACTGGTGAGTGTTTTGTGAGCATGTCTGAGAATACTCGGCGTCGTCCAGACTGTGTCTGGCGGCACGACGGCGTGACTCGGCCGGGATTCGCTCGCTCTGGCGAACGGGTTGTGCATGCTCGCCATACGATGATAGATGACGACAAGAACGCTGCACGGCAAGCTCCTGGTGCTTATACTCATCACTCAAGCTCAAGTCCGAGATCTTCTCGATAAGGGCCCGCCCGACGGCTTGCTCGGAGCGCTGACGAGTTGAATGCGTATTAGCAGCTTGCTTGTGAGAAGTCTGCTGCTCGTGAGAGAGCTGATGCCCAGGGGAAGCAGACTTCTTCGATGAGTCATAGTGCTTGACAGGAACTGTCTCTTGGAGCGCATGCGGCTCGTGTGAATTGGGTCGGGGGTGAGCGAAAGGTGGGATTCCGTGGATGACTCCGTTGTCGACGTTCTGCTTACAGCGCTGACGAGACGCCTGCCCATGAGCGGCCTGCTCGTGAGAAGTCTGCTGCTCATGCAAAGCAGACTTGCTTGATGGCTCATTGTGTTTGGAAAGAGCTGGCTGGAGGGGCAGGGGAGGAAGAGGCCGCCCGAACGGCGCAGTTCCCTCGCGGACATCCTGCTGCAAGACGGATGGGACGGTAGAAGACACGGGCTGCAACCGACCCTGGCGAGGAAAGTTGCGCGGAGCAAACGAAGTATGATATGGAGCAGGCGACTCGGGTCCAGGCGAGTAGGTCATTCCAGGCGGCGACGACATGGCCGGAACCTTACGGTGCTGTGTCATCCATGCGTCGAGATCCGGCTTGGCAGCGGCCGGGCCGTTGTGGGTCTCGGTTCTGGCAGCCGCTTTCCCTTTCCCGCAGTGGGTCTCCGGGGTTGGCAGAGAGGGTCGAGTCGGCTTGAATGGAGCCGCGTGCTCAATGTGCTCGACCTGGTCCTCTTGATCGAGTGATTCGGAATGGTTGTTCAGGATCTCCTCAACGACATCCTTGATCAAGGCTCCCTCATCAAAGCCCAGGTCTGCGACCGTCTGGGGCGTGGCAGGGCTATTCATCCTCGGCGTTGGCCCTGATTAGACCTGTAGACATCAGCGGTGTTCTGGGCGAGTGGATCTGAAGTATAGAGATCGTCATTGATCATTGAGACGTACATCCGTTGGCGAAGGTCTTGAGTCGGTGTTCCAATGGTAAATCAAGCCAGTGAAGATGAACCGATTGGCCGTATCGCAACAATGATCTGCGGCAATTTGGGTCGTCGAGTCCCTCGCTCAGACTGTGCTCGGAACTGTGAGTGCTATACAAGAGTAGTTGACTACCTGTTCCCAAGGTTCCCAGGCTGGTGGTGACATGTGTGCACAACTGCGAACTCAGGGAATATTAACAAGTAGCAGATAGCTCACAGCTCATTTCATCGGACACAATTCTGCGGGGAATAACGTGACATGGTGGCCGAAGGCAGAAAGGGACCTGGGAAGTGGATGGCAAGGCCAGGCAATCATGAGAGCTAGGCTCGGAGAATCACTCAAGCCGTGGTTGTCGACCTTGACGGCTGATCAGGTGAAGCCCAAGAGGTTCAGGCAAGGGCAGTTGTCAGCAGCAGCATCGAAGTCCCACCCATAATTGGTGCCTAGCTGTTAGTGAGCTTGCGCTCTGAACACCAGTGCGCCTCAACCAGGCAGCATCGACGGGTCACACCCACGCAATCATCAGCTGCTAATCTTCGCTGCTCGAATGTCCTGACCGCACACGACATGGATACGGTTAGAGAAAAAGCACCATAGCTGACCTTGTTCACACTCGCAAAAGCGTTTGCATTTCTGAGGGCAAGATCCTCGAACTTGCTGCTTACTAACTAATGACGTGCCAAGTCTTCCGAGGAACGAGGTGGCATTAAGAAGGGTTTGGATGAGTGGTCTTGTATGTCGTTGTATCACCTGTGATTATCGTACTCATCTGAGCGATGCGTGTCATCGAGATGGCCAGTTCGTATTGCAGTTTGAGACCTGACAACGTGCAGACCATTGCAAATGTTTCCTTGCGATTGCGACGGACTAAGCTACTCAGGGAGAATGGGCATATGTGGTAGAGAGTGTTTTTGGAGCCCAGCCTGCGACCAACGTCGACTCGCAGCTCGCTATCGAAGGAGGCACTAGTCTTTTTCGTCAGGAGTGACTGCTGTGCCGTGCACAAACCAGGAGGCTCATATCCCGCTCATGAATATGCCCGTGATTGGCGTCAACGGCATCCAGGAATCTCGCGATGATATTGGCATCTTATGTACAACCTGTCTTCGACATTCATTTCTTAGGCTCCTCCTTCTTCTCCTCTGGCTTGGGCGTAGGCAACTTGAAGCTCTCCGGCTTGCGGTCAATACCTGGCCCAATCTGCTCCCATGCTGATGAGCCGCCCTCAAAGTTGCGGAACGCCTGCGTCAATTCCAGTGGCTCCGTCACAATTCTCTTCTTCTCTTCATCGTACCGGATCTCCGTGTATCCCGTTAGTGGAAAGTCCTTGCGCAACGGGTGGCCCTCAAATCCATAATCGGTCATAATGCGGCGCAAGTCAGGGTGGCCCACGAAGAACACTCCCATCAAATCGTACACCTCGCGCTCGTACCAGTTCGCGCCCTGGTACAGGCTCACAATGGAAGGAACAGGTGAGGCCTCGTCGGCGTAGGTCTTGACACGAATGCGCGCGTTGTGGCGCACGGAGAGCAGGTTGTAGACGATCTCAAAGCGCTGGTCACGCGTGGGGAAATCGCAGGCTGTGATATCGCTGACTTGGGTGAACTCGGCGGCGGTGTTGTCTGTACGAGGTCAGTCACACCGAGGCGAAGCGAGTTGGGCATATGAGTGGCAACACAACTTACATTTAAGGAATGAGAAGACAGGTATGACGCCAGAGGGGCAGATGTAGATCGTCAACTCGTCCTTCCAAACGGAGAACTGCTGGACATACTTGGGCATGCAGCCCATCAACCAAGAGCCGTATCTGTGCAGGTTGTCGGCCTTGGACTGATACTTGTCGGTCGGGTTGACAATTGGTGCCTCCAGAGTGCCGAGTGTTGCTCGCTCCGCTGTCCTGGGGTTCTTCATGTCCGCAGCCATACGCACAGCGTAGCTACCGGCGCGAGCGGTCGCAGAGAAGCATCGCGCAAGCTCCTTTTGGGGAGCTGGGGCAGACATTCTCGCGGGGCGAAGCGCTTGAGCAAGCGCCCTTGTCCGGTAAAGGTTGCTAGCCATCTTGGATGACTGGTGGAGTTGCTGGAAGGCCAATTGGTGACAGACGACCTCCCTAGCGAGGTTGAATATGCCCTTGCGTCTCAGGGACTGTCGGGGCAAACGAGGCTGCTTTCGTTGCAAGTGGTGATGTCGACGGGGAGATGGCTCGGAAGCTTGGGTCCAACGCTAGCGAGTCGACAGTCTTGCTCGATCTGCCGAAGAACAACCGATCACGTGATTGCAGGCTGCGCGGACAAGACAATGATGTCTCGACGGAAGGCTTCTTGCTGTTGACTGAAACCAGATCAAACAGTTTGCTGGACTTGGTCTCAAACGATGAGCGCTGGGAAGCAGGCGGCTGATTGTCGCAGCAAGGGACGTTTGCCTTTCGGGTGGAGATGGACTTTCCCGATGGCTTACGTAATGGCGACGGCCCGGGGGGAGAGTGGAGTGCCTTCCGCACCTGCTGGTGTGGCGTTTGACAGCGTGAAGGCTTTGATTCCGACCCCAACCTTGAACTGGCCTGAGGAAACCTCCCGAGTTTATTGCTTGCGACTTCAACTTCCCATTCTTCCAGTTTCTGCTGTTACGCCGTAACTTAATACTTGGCTCCATTTCCAGCCACATTCACCTCCTTTACCATCACAGCTCAGCAAGAGACCTCGTCCACTGGACTTCTCCCAAGTCATCATTCGTGTTAGACATTGCATTGTTTGTAGTCTAGGACCGCGATCCCTTTCTCCTTCCGACTTACCAATCCGCTTGGGCAGCAACAAATTCCGAATTCCAGCATTGTCACCACCATTTACGCGACGCGTCGCCATACGTCCTTTAAGCAAGGATTCATACCTTCCTACTCTCTCACTCCACCACGGCCACCACCGTCACTATGGCGCCACAGGACACGTTCATGGACGATGAGGACGAGACCTGGTCAGTGCCCATTCACACCACTGCAGCGGCCGGCTCATTAACAGCCAGAGCTTCCATCCAACATCCAGCCTGACGACTCCATTACTTGAACCGAACTGACTTTGTGATAGCCCACTATGTATAGAAGAGTTCGACCTCAGCGACAGAACCTTTAGGCCTTGTCCTTGTGGTTACCAGGTACGCTGCCCCCTCTGGTTCTGCCTTCGAGCCCCCCATTTGGCCACAAGCTGACTCATTGTGTCTCCTTCTAGATCTGTCAGTTCTGCTACAACAACATCAAGACCAACATGAATGGCCTCTGTCCAGCTTGCCGCCGAGTTTACGACGAGAAATCCATACAGTACAAAAGTTTCACCGCTGAGGAGTGCGTACTAATCCCCCCCCCCCCGGAACCGAACAGCGCAGTTCTCACTGACATCACTCTAGGGAAGCTGATTACAAGGCCAAAGTCGCAAGTAGGAAGAAGAAACGCGTCGAGGCACAAGGCCAGAGAGAAGTGCAGAAACGCGAATCCGAAAAAGATGCGCGCAAGAACCTCGTCGGCATCCGTGTTGTGCAGAAGAATCTCGTCTATGTGACGGGTCTGACGCCCACCGTGAGGGAAGACGAGCTCTTGCGTACCCTTCGCGAAAAGCAATTTTTCGGGCAATATGGCAACATCCAGAAGATTTCGATTTCTAACAGAAAGAACCAGGAGGGCCTGAATCAGTCGCTCGGTATTTACGTCACGTTTGAGAAGAAAGAGGACGCTCAACGCTGCATACAGGCTGTCAATGGTTCTCACAACGGCGACCGGGTTCTCAAGGCTCAGCTGGGGACCACAAAGTACTGCTCTGCCTGGCTGCGACATGAGCCATGCACGAACCGAAATTGCATGTTTTTGCACGAGCTTGGTGAAGAGGAGGATAGCTACACCAGACAAGACCTTTCGTCTCTCAACAGCATGCAAGCAAACTCTCGGGTAGGTGGATCGCGATCTGCCTCGAGACAACAGACACAGCCTCAGCAGCAGTACCAGGCTTCTCAGCCCATGGCACGTACCTCTAGCAAAGACGGCTCAGAGACTGGAGAGGGACCAGCCCTGCCCGCCACCGCAAGTTGGGCACGCACTACGCAGCAACGCAGCCGGCGAGGAAGTCACGCAACTAGTGGTACAGCTTCGAGCCCACCCGCCTCCATGTCGATACCCGCTACTGCCGAGGCGGCGGAAGAAGCGGTCGAGCCCACCCAAGAAGAAGCATCATCAGAGCCGGTCATACGTGCTCCTAAGTCGCAAAATCCCTACGATGTGGCCAGTCTGGAAATGCTCAAGCTCCTTGGGGCCTGCGAATTCGCGCTGCGGCCTGGTAGCCCCGATTACTCAGTACCTCCACTCTTTGATCCACGAGGTGGAGAGAAGCGCCGGCTTATGCGCGAAGAGGAGGAGCGGCAGCTGAATGGAGAGCAAGACGAGCAACAGGTTGAGCCTGTAGAGCCATTGGAGGAAGAACCCGAGAGTGGCAGCCACGCGCTCGGTGGAGAACCTGAAGAGCACGACCACGGCCATGAGCCGCATACTTTCAGCCAACGAGGCTCTGTTGCGCAGATGTCATCAATTTCGCGGTCGAGCACTGATGGGCTTTACGGTCCAGGTACTGCCCCTGGCTTTGCACAGGGCCCGCCCGGTCTTGCTTCAATGACCAGCCGCACAATGACTCCGCAGCAGCAACCTTACTCGCGTCAAAGCAGCTTTGCCGAGCCCATGAGCGCAGGTGTTCCAGCGTCTCAGGCCTCTCTCTTCCAGGGGCAGGGCAACAGTCGCCAAGCTTCACGTTACTTTTCGGGCGATGCTTTGGCGACGGCTACCAACCTCAAGCTGGCTAACGCCCGGTCTTTGGGACAGCAGCCTGTCAGCGGTCCCTTCCACTCGCAGCCTGGCAGTGCATACTACCCAACATCGTCATTGCCCGGTCCTCCACCGGGGCTGAAGTCCACAGCCACGCCGCCAAATATGTTTGGTCAAAGTGGCTCGTTCGGCAACCCTGGGTTCGGCGGCAAGGATAATAACGAAATGCTGCAAAACATGATCAGGAACCGGGCTGCGGGCGCGGGTCAAGGGCACGATGCTAACAAGCGTGAGTTCATGTTCTCCCCCTATTCCCCTCAGTATCCACCTTCCACCTCCTCCACCCCTGGTCCTCCTACCGCCGCATTCATGGCAGCGCTCTATCCCTATGGAGCGCACCAAGATCTCGGTGTCAAGCAGAAGAAGAAGGGAAAGAAGCACAGGCACGCTAACACTTCCTCCTCGGGGGGGAGTGGAATAGTAGATCTTGCGGACCCGAGCATCCTGCAGGCTAGAATCCAGCATCACCAGCAAAGCAATGCCGGAGTAGGGCCAGGGCTGTTTGGAGGCCAGGCTTCAGGTGGGTACAACCCCAACATGTTGTACAACAACGCCAATGTGGCAAGATACGGGAATTGGTAGATGGGGGTTTGCCAATTCTGATCGAATTCTCGATCACACATTTTCTTTCTTCACTTTCAACATTCCACGATTCTCTGCACGGTTTATAATCCAGGCGTTTTTGGCTTGAGAAGGAATGGCACACAAGGCAGTACGACGGACACGGACGGGGCGGTTGTTTTTTCCTGATTGCTTCACGGTGTTTGAGCGAGCATCGCAACAACCGGCCATGGACGGATCGCAGGCTGGCAAGGGTTGCACAGGCGTCACCTTTGCATTCTGCTAAGGAGTTTGAGGAAGATGGTCGTCAAACAGGACCGTCCACCGGCGTTCTATCACAGGGTTGGCTTTTTTTATACAACTTCCGACATGCTTTGGGCTCAAGGTTACGTCAGGCAAGCCATCTCGTCTTCCCCAAGGTTATCCATGTACGTTAACAATACGTGCTCAGTTTCCGGTCACACTCCCGGGGCTGATGCGACACGCATTATGGAAATTCAAGAGCCTTTCACCGTCAACAAGAGTGCCTGCTTCTTCTGGACGACCTCGGGATAACTTAGAGGGAAGCCGTGACATAACCTTGAGCCCCCTCCTGTATATAAGTCTGTAATCGGGGTCTATGTCGTCGTGCTGTCTTGTGATTCATTCCTCTTATGCCGGACCCCAAAATCACTCACCACCCAATGCACCGATCCCCGCCTCACAAAATACAAGCTATTGTTAGTAATCCGCTGACAAGTTTCCTACAGACGATGATTATCAATTTACTCCTGAAGCGACTAGCAATGTCGACAATCTGGTCTCTGATGAGCAGGAGGATGACTCGACAACGCCGCTAGACGATGGCCTGCTTCCCTTCGCTCCACTCAGAACGCCATCGGTTCCGCCAGGCTTGGGCTTGAACATGCACAGCCATCCTCCACGGACCGCAACGCCGTCTCGAGCACCACCTGGGCTTGTGCCCCAAGTCGCTCATCCAGTCGCACCAGCTCTGCCTGTCGGCACTACTACAACAATTCCTCCACTGAAGGCCGGCATTTTGCCTGTGCCAGTGTCTGTTGCCGAAACCTCGAAATCTAGCAAGAAGGTATCTGGTGCACCTACTGGCCTGGATGCGAAGAAGAACATCAAGGCGCTTGCGGTAGAGAGTGGCCTGTCCAAGGAGATAACATCTCAATCGAAGCCCCCCGTCAAAGGCAAAAAGGCAGTCCTTCAGGAAGAGGACTTCCCTGCGTTGGAGTCGTCGGCCAAGATCATATCGCGTACATCGACGCCAGTGCCCTCAAAGGCTCCGTCTATCAAGACCCCCATGGCGGTCAAGAAGTCTCAGATCGACACTCCCAAATCGGCTGCGGGTCCTTCTGTGCCCGACACTCCAACTGAGCCTCCGTCTACGCAAAAGGTCAAGAAGATGAAGCCAATGCCGATTCTGAATATTGGCGCCGCGACGAAGATGGCTACAGCTGCTAGAAAATCCAACCCTTCGTCCGCTGTGACTTCCGCTGTCGAGAAGCCAGATGAGGCAGCTTTCCCGGCTCTGCCTACGCCAGGCGCTGCTGTCTCCTCGCCAGCCACCCGGGCGCCTAAAACGCTGCGTGTGGTCGAGACTCCCAAAACAGAGACATCACCGGTGCTGTTCCCAGGCAGCTCGGCCTCGATTCCCCTCCGTCAAGCCTATAGCGGTCTTCAGCAACGTCCGGAGACGCCGGCTAGCAGCGAAAATGTTTCCGATTCCGCTAGCATGATTTCTGCTTCAGTTTCCGCTTCAGCTTCGCGCACCAACTCCCCACCGCCAGCCTCGCGCATTGGCTCGGCTCCTGTCCGCACGATCACCAAGAGTCAACAGAAGAAGGCTCGCAAGGAGGCTACGAAGAAGGAAGCTGCGATTATTGCTACTACCCCAGTAATCGAGACCACTCCTGAGGTGGCCCCAATCATGGGTCGCATGAAGAAGCAGAAGAAAGAGAAGGTCGTCCAGCCAAAGACCGCTCCTGCTGTGGTCGAGAGCCGTCCCGTCTCGCCTGGTCCGGCTAGCAAGACTTCTGACAAGGTTGTCAGCGACAAGGTCGGTGACAACACAACGGAGAAGGTCGCCGAAAAGGTCGCCGAAAAGGTTGTTGAGAATGATAGCAAACCAACCCCAGAAGAGAAGGTGTCTGTGTATCGCCAGGCCGTCAACGAGTCTATCAGCCTCGATGGTGATATCCGCAATGGGCTGGTCGCTCGGCCAAGGCGGAAAGATGGCACTTTCTCGACCGGCGAGGCGAAGCCGAACGCTGATACGCCGATCCCAACTCCAGGAGACGTGATGCTCGAGCTCTGCAAGGAGCAGCTTGCTCCCACGCCCGAGACACTCGCCTTAATGAAGCCAGTTTCGAGCACGTCGCACCGCGCTGAACATTATACTACTCCGGCGAAGGCTGGTCTTCCCGAGCTCAAGTCTGTAGTCACGAAGGAGGACCAAGAGGCGTTGCTTGCCGGCAAGTCTGTGCATAAGGTCGTTGACGGTGTTCACACCCTGCTCACTCCGAACGGTAACTTCGTGCGGAACTTGACACCCGCCGAGGGAGCTAGATACCTGGATCTGCAGCGTGCGATCGCCGCCAGCCACGACGACCCAGCGACATACGTTCACCCGCGCCATGAAGTCACCACTGGCTACAACGTCATCAAGGGCCGCGCTGTTGCGAACGGCCCACCTTCGTACTTCCCTCAGGCCCCTGTCGACGCTGACGACGAGACCGCCTTGCCCGCAGTAAACGACCCCATGCAGAAGATGACGCGTGAAGAGGCTCTTGCCAACATCAACCAGACCATCTTGACGCGCTTCAATCTTGGCACGATGAATCTCAGCTCGCTGGTGGACCACAAGCACAGCAGCACGTACGAGGATGGTAGCGAGCACGCTTCCCCGCACCACCACACCGCCCAGGCCGCCGTGTCCAAGGACCTACTCAAGAAGCTTAGCCCGCTACTGCATGCCAACGCGATGCAAGCCCAGGACGCCGGCGGCGAAGTCTTCAGCGGCCTCGCGCCGACGATGCCTCCCCCGCCCGTTGCCAAGATCCCAGCCGCCGCCGCCGCCGCCAAGAGCAGCGCGCTCGCGGGCATCACGTCCATGAGCCTGGAGGACATGGAGGCGTCGTGGACAATGGCGCGCAAGGAGGCCGAGAAGCTCGAGAAGAACCTCAACCAGGTCATTAAGAAGAACCGCCGGTTGCTGCTCACGCTGTCTTCGTCTGCCGGCGTCGGCAGCAGCATGGGTGGTCATTGACTCGGTGGCGCTTTTTCGCCAACACCAGAGTCGTCGGCGCCTGTCGCCAGGAGAAGAAGCAGTGTGGCGGTGGCGGTGCGGAAGCGCGAGATGCTCCGGCGCGGAGTCGTGCGTGTGGGGCTGGGCGCTGCGGCGCACTTTGGCCTTGATGCGCGCTTCTTGGGTGTTAGTTGCGGGTTTGCCCTGCGGGCGACGGTTGCGGCGCTTTGGATTGTGTCGGTGGTCGTGGAGAGGATTATGCTGTGGACGCTTGTCAGAGTCTATAGTGTTGTGGCTTGGACGGTGAGATCGCTTGGGGCGATGTTGCATTGGGTCAGTGTTACGGATTAGGTGTACTATCGGTATTGATTGACGGCTGGAGGACAGAAGCAGCCTTTCGCGACGCGATTGGTTGGGATGCTCAATCGAGCGGCATGCATAGGGAAGGCAGGAAAGGAAGCAGAAGCGCTTGTGCGACCATTACTGTATTGGAAAGAGGGAGAGATCACTGATTGGACCCTTCGTTTTGCGCATTGGTTTATTGTCAGGATATGCGCCCAAACGGCGTTGCACTGTTGTACGAGAGCAGCCTTTCCGAGCATACTTTGGCCAGGGCGATGGTCTGGCGTGCTAAGCATGGCGACAGCATATGTACAAGGTCTGCGATAGACCATTTTGCCTCCGACGAGGGAGGTTTAGCAGGATAGAGCAGCATGATACCCAGCATTCGTTTGGACAGCCTCGTGGCTCGCGTACGTAGATAGTCGCACAAGCATCGTAATGGATATTCTTGAGAATATGGTTCGTAATGCCGTGCTCCAAAACTGTCCTTCGGACATATGCTCAGTCTGCCCGTATGCTAAGCTAGCAAAATCACTTTTTCCTGGTCTACACAAATGATAGCTTCGAACCAACCAGAGTGAACCCATCCTCTGCGTTGGCTTTAGCTTGACATTCTAAATCTGGTGTATCTGGAATATTGCTACTTACCAAAGTACTGCAGCCCTCCACCATGAAGGACGTGACGTCTTTGTTGTGGACTTGTGGAGGATGCCAGGGTTGTAGTTGTTGTCTGGTTTGCTTGTACAGGTCACCTCCTTCTCAATTGTGCAACCGCATCTGAAAATCGTCGACAGTGCTTATCTGGATTTGCGTCCCCAAAGTCCCTATCACATCCCTGATTCATCCATCTCACTTATCCTGGTGAGAGTTGCCTCCCTGAGGGTTGGTGATGATGATCTTTGGCAGCTGATAAGCCGTCTGGGCTAGGGTTGCCTGTTGAGCCATTGTCTCCTGAGAAGACGAAGGACAAGATGTTTGCTCAGAGGGAGTGGTGGTGAAGGAAGTACATCCTCCTTTGCTGATGGTCATCCTGTGGAGTTGTCTGTCAGTCCTGCCAAGTTCTGGGCTTTGTAGTCTAGGTGTCAGGGGAGCGGTGAACTACCTGGCCATTGAAGAAGTAATGTCCTTGTTGACAGTGGTGGAGTTGGGGCAAGACATGATTTCGACCTGTCTGTGTAGGTTGGGTTGGACTCGGGGGGTTGGTGAGAAGCTGAGGTTGAATGCCTCCGTGTGGGTGTGGGTGGTGGTGGGTGGAAGAGCAAGAGCAAGACAGAGAGAGGCAGGGTCTTGGTTGGCAAGGCTGATGGGTAACAAGTGGCTGGACACGAGCGAATACATGATTTCGACGACTCTTCGTATGAGTATCGACAGCATGACGATGGCATGCAGGTTGGCGTAGTTGGTATTCAAACCCCTGTGATAACTCGGGGCGGCTGGCTATTTGATTGAATGTGTCTCAGGGAAGAGTCAATGCATGTTGTCCATTGAAGATAATACATGCTCTAGTTTCTTGCCCTGTGCTCTTTTGTACTCACTCCGCTGTTGCTAATGAGGTACTGTCATAATGTGTTGCAGGCCTACCACATTGCAAAGGCGCAGCTGGTATCTGAAAGTTATGACGCTTGTCCTTTGTTTTTGCTTTTGAGAAAAGCATCAACTACGGACGCCGCCGCCAAAAGTCTTCATCGCCTGGTTTGTATAATATTTGACTTTACATGCATGATAACCACCATTGAGATTCCAGTCCATCAGCTTTGGGACCAACACTTCTTGGATAATCGCCCCTGGGATAATCAATTGTGGGATAACCGCATTTCGAGAGCTTGGGCTGACCTCAATGGGTCCGAAAGATCCACTCATCTCAGACAAACTTAAACTCAGCCAGAGAAGAAGAGAGGAAAAGGTTCCATTGCCTTTTATCATGCTGATCGGACTCTTAGCCGCGACCTCAGCCACTACGGAAGAGAATGGGGCCGCTCGATTCGAGTAACGCCCCCTGGGCTGTAGAATAATTACTTGCGATGGAACGATTGCAGAAAGACGTTTGCGGCCACGGAAGAAGATTCTCAGAGTGTCTCGATAGTCGGGTCATCTGCCTTGCCACCGAGCTCAAATGCTAGTAGATAGATGTGTTTGCCGTCCATCGTTGTGTGCGGATCTCATCACAGACGAGTAAATCTCAGCCAATAATAAGCTGGTATTGGAACCATTTTCCAAGGTGGAGCGAGCGAGTGGTGGCGGCACTTAGTGAAAAGGACAATAATTGGCAACCTCGCAACCTGCCTGGGAGTTGAAGCTCTTACAAGTATGACGCCCACTTGTGGAGACTGAACAGAATCACAAAGCTCAAATGCTATCTTTGAGCCCAACAACGAACGTCAAGTTCCCTCCCAAAAGGATATTTGCATGAGCCAATACATTCTGTTTGCAATGTGAACTGTCAATTGACTCTTTCTTTGAGAGTAACTACTCAAAATAGGTCTTCTAAATTGATGCCGCGGTCTCAACCGCACGCACTAGATGACCCTCTTCCGAGAGCCCAAAAAGCCAAGAATTAGCTTCCAACAGTCGAGCTAACTAGGTCATTCCTTCTCGGTACATGGTAAGGAGAAAATGGTTAGCTTGAGGAAGTCGTACACAGAGGAACAACCTGAAAGGCCACAAGAATATCTCTTTGTTCTGGCTCTGAGCTTGCAAGGCTGGCAAGAGCGAACGAAATCTACGACAGCCGCCGTAAAACAGAGCGACATCGAGTCTCTTGATCATCGTCACCACTTGCAATGTTGTGCAGGTACGCTTTAGTCTCAAATATTTTAATTTTGATTCAGCATTGTCTCAAGGAGGCGGACCTGTCTGCGGGAAAGGGGTCCATCTAAGCGTTGTTAGTGACGTAACAAAGGGACTAAATACAAGGGGCTTAGAGTCGAAGCGTCACAGCACTGCACATTTCCTATTTGGGCATTCGTCAATATTTGCCTATAAAGACACTTAAATTCGCTAAAATAAATTTTGCGTGGGCTGTGCGGCGAGGTTGCTGTTTTCGAATTTAGCATGCCCAGAATCCCACAAGCCGTCCTCTCGCTTCACAAACGACCCACCGTCCCACGGAACATTCTCACAGGAAGGCTCACCGTAGGTCATACCCAGAAACAATCTTTCAATATGCCCTCAAATGGAAACGATAATGCGGAGCGACGTCAATCTCCCACCGAGCCTCACCAACATCAAGCCGGTTCCACCACACACCGCGAATGTGATGAATGGAAGCACCGAGCGCCTTATAAAATCCACGACAAGCAGGAAGACTTTGATGCGAAGTGGAAGGGCAGCTGCCACTGCGGCCGCGTGAAATACGAGTTGAGCCGTGATCGGCCCCTGTCCTCGAAATACTGTCACTGCACCACTTGCCAACGTCTCCACGGCTCACCCTTCCAGTGGGCCGCGATTTTCCAGAAGGAGGATATCAACTTCACCCACGGCCACAACGATCTCGGCTGGTACAGCCCTACCGAAAAGTCGCAAACTCATCAGCTTCCGTGCAAGGTGCAGTGCGCATACTGTCGGACGCCGATCATGGACGAGGGCCGGAACATGATATTGCTGTTCCCGACCCTCATCGAGGATATCAACACGCCAAGGGGGAGGAAGGCGTTTGAGTCAAAGTGCCACATGTTTTATCCGCAGAGGGTAGTTGATTTCAAGGATGACGGGGTCGCGAAGTACGCTGGATTGGAGGGTAAGAGCGATCTTTTGGATGACGATGGCAACGTGGTGAAGAAGAGGAAGACTGTGGAGGTTGAAAAGGAAGAAGAGAAGGAAAACAAGGAAAAGAAGGAAAAGAAAAGTGACAAGTGACTGCTCTACTGCCGAATTTAGCATTTTTGAGGGTAATCGTATGCGTGAGCCATTGGAGCGAAGCATAGCAGTCAATTTGAAATATTTCTTTTTAGCCAAAAGATGTATACGGAGTGTAATATTTGTGAATTAATAAGAGCCATGTGCGAGACACAATCTGATGAGCAACGCTGCAAGGTATCTAGTCCATGACGGGAAACTAATGTGACCTCTCACAGCCCACACGCACAAAGTGCGAGGAGCCTCAAGTTCGCTTGACAAACCCCGGAGGTGGGTAATTCTTCCGGACGACGGCCCGCAAAGGGTTCGATACTAACCTTGGAACGCGGGACGGACCCAATGACTCCATGAGCTCCGAGAATTGGACATCCACCGGCCAATCCTTGGGTATGCTCAGCAGCGCAGCCACCAAGTCGTAGAACTCCCGATTCTCCTCACCCTCCTCATCCTGGTCCGCCACAACGTCCATGAGCTCGCCGCATAGCCTCACCCACGCCGGCACAATTTTGGCGTCCATGAAGCCCTCCAAGAACCGAAACTCAACCGTCCGTGGTGTGGGCTCGCCCGCGGCGTCCAATTCTAAGGCGTGGAAATTGAAGCCCAGCCTGCGGAACTTGCGCTCCGGTCCTCGAAGCATGTGAGCTAGTTCCCTGTTGTCTGCGGCGCCCCAAATAGCCCTCAACGCCTGCATATGCTCTTGAAGAGAGCCGTAGCCCGCAGCAACCCAGGAGTGCCTTCCGTCCATGAGCTTGGTGAGGAAATCACTGAAGTCGTTCGGCATTCCAGTGCAAAGCCCGTCGACTCTCTGTTCGTTGGGCAGCTTCCCGGCGAGGGCAATGCCGACTCGGCTGTTCTCGCGCATTGCGTAGCTCCATGTGTAGTGGTGGTCGTAATTGGGAGACTTGGGGTCTTTGACAGCGCGGAGCAGAGGTTCGGCGAGCCAAAAAAGGGTGGCCAGCTTCTTCAGGTTGATCAGGGAGTAGAACTTTCCGTCGGCTCGTCCAATGTGCACGTGAATCTCAGTGGAAGGATTGGCAACGACGTCGAATTGCTTGTTGATGGTCTCGAGGATGGTGGTCAAGGTGGACAAAGCCTCGGTCTTCTGTTTCCAAAGAAGGATTGGTGAGCATACTTCGACGGGCGTCCAGGCGTACTCGCCGTATGCAGGGGCTCCTGCATCAAAGATTGGCAGATCTGGGTCTAATATCCCCCTGTTCAGCTGAGATTCTGACTTTTTACGTGTTTTGAAATTGGAAAGGTGGCTTGGCAATTATCGGGAATTGTGTTGTGTATGGCTCTCTGCAAATGCAAATTTGGAAATTGAGGAGGACTGACCATTTTCAAAGTAGGACATGTATCGAGGACATGCAGAATTGGCTTTGTAAACCATCCAATGCGTCTTCCATAGCCCGGTTCGCTGCTCCTGAGACTGATGTGTGCTTGTGGCACTTACCCCAGAAACAGCATCAACAACTTTGGCAACTGCCTCCCAATTATCCTCCCACAGGCGAGCCTCGGCCCCTGTCATGGTGTTTCGTAAGCTCTCTGGACGGTGCGGCACGAAGTCTCGTACGTGACCGTACGTAAAATTGACGTCTTTGATCTTTTGCCGAATAAGGAATTTAAGCTCCACGGCGAACGTGATGTCTTCCGCCTTGTCTCGTAAAGAGCCGGGTTCCGGTGACATTTTTCGGTTTTTTGGGGGTTTTTTTTTTTGGCTTCGGAGATGTTGTGAAGTTGAGGTAAAAAGTATTGTCAAGCTTGCTTGTTATTTCCGAATGGGAAGGGGCTGGAGAGACGACTTTTGCCAAGGCGTGGATTTATAAAGCCTTCAATACAGCAATAACTGAATGCTGGTGTGGATAAGTCACTCACTCACTCAGGCTCTATGCTCACTCGACATCGCTTTGACTTCACACTAAGCCTGTCCATTCACACGTTTGCCAAGATTCTGACGAGGGGATAACAAGTTTGTTGAGAAATTAAAGTGACTTCCTAAGGACCCACAAAATCATTGTGCCGAAAGTTGCCATGTGCACCCTGGTGACGCCCAAAGAAGTGGCTACTGCATGAGCCAGACGTGTTCCTGCTGGATTTCCAAGGTAAGCACAATATATATCTCAAGAGGATGGTATGATCCCGGAGATTACGCAAGGGAATAGAACTTACCTCGGCCGGATAAGGCAGCTAGAATCTACAGATATGCATTAATTCACGCATGGACTTCTTTTGATAAAATAGTCGACTGGGCATGCGGACTGGAGAGACAAACGAAGAACTTGATTTAGCGCAGCTAACGCATAGAAAATCGACATGTGTATCTGCTATTGACACTGACGAAACTTCAAAATCTATCCCGTAGTTCGTGCTTCCTGTGACATGCCCCCCAGACAGGAACAACATGCGAGGCTGTGGCGAAGCATCACGTCTGTCTAGATGCCAGCAAAGGTACGTGTGGTTAAAATTCTGATCAAAACCCCCCTATTGTTGCAAATCACACTCCTCTAATGATATGAAGTCCGATATATGCCATGCTATCCTCGCCATCTTTCTTTAAAACCACAAGATAAGGCCTTTTCGGGCACTAGGGGCCCGTGCAAATAAGACTTACCCCCGCGTCAAGCACCCGTGCAGTTGTAACCCCAACCCGTCGTTGTTCCTCGCGGCTAACTCACGTCACTACCACTTCTTACTATTCTACCCTCATTCATCGCCGACTCCTCATTGTATCAAGCTCATCTGATCACAGCTCTTGCGCGTCCAACTGCTGAAGATAGTGCTGCCTAGAACCTAGGCATCCGCATTTTGGACTACATAAGCCGACGAGTGTCGAGGCTGGAGACGGAAATCCCCACACTCGGCATTGGGAGTAATTCCACGGCACTTATCTGCGAGTTTTCTGCAACAACAAAAATTCAAGCAAGCAAATCTCTTGTTCATCATGGGTGTCACGGAGCTCGGCCCGATGGTTGTGAAGCCTGGTGTCGACGCGATGGACGAGACCACCGAAGCTGGCAAGATTGTGGCCACAGCATACAAAGGCGTCGCCAGCGAGAAGACCGGACCGTACTGTGTGTACTACGGAATGGAGGTAGAGAGCCCCGAGAACTTCTGGGGCTTCTTCGACTTCGACTCGATCGAGGATCACAAGAAGTTTGCCAAAGAGTGCGTCGTTTTGCCCTGAGCATGAGCTGTGGCTCCTCTAGAGGCACATTTCCGTTGCGCCGTCCATCAGACCAGACAGCAGGGTAACAGATTTTAGGCGCGGCGTCCACATTGTCAAAGGCTTCAAGAAGGTTTTCAACCGTCCTGGATTCCAGGCGCACCTCGGCAACGAAGCCTTCCCACCAACAGCTCTGAAGTCCCCAGTTACAGAGATCATGATGGCCTACTTCGCGTCCGACATCTCGGCAGAAGCCAAGGCCGCCGCAGCTGGGAATATTGCGCAATTCAAAGCACAGGGTCTTGACAAGTGTGCAGATGTTCAGGCCGTCAATTTTGGCTGGAATCTGGAGACCGACTTCTCGGTACCCGGTGAAGAGCAGCACCAGAAGGCTGCCGCGCTTACCCTGCTCATCGGGTGGCCGAGTATCGATGCTCATATGCAATTCCGCGAGACTGAGGCCTTCAAGGAGACGGTTGGTCTTTTGCGGAGCATGGAAGGCGTGTTGAAAATCACCATGTGCCACGTCAAGTGCAAAGTTCTGGAGAATGCAGTGAGGAAGCCATAGAGAATTGTGGCGTTCTTTCAGTGCTTGCATCACAGGATGGTGACCCGAGGGGGGTTGGTTCGGAGCTGGAAGGCTCTCTCGAGAACGAATGACGACAATATTTCTCTCTCAGGGCTGTTTTGCAGGCTCCAAAATCCGAATCAATGTCAAAATTGACCCGTCAGCCGCACTACGTCTTCCCACTCTTGGTTCCTGGCCCACTCGGCTGAATGTTGGCTTTTGTCGGTCAGATGTCTCTCCGACGACTGAGCGCTAACCGCCTTCGCACTCGCATTAGGCTCACACTCGGCACCCTCACAAAAGCTCCCTGATGAGGCAGCATACATACATTGGCCAGCTCACTTCTTTAACTACTTCCCACCTTCGACTTGATCGTTGTTTCCCAAAACAATCCTAAGTCCTCTTTACCTTCTAAGCTCAACAACAGTCCTACCAAATTGCATTCTTGCCTAGTTTTCAAATTCGGAAACACAAACTCGTCGCTGACCATGGTTACACTAGACAAAGTGCAAGACTCTAACGCTCAAGTCGGCAAGGCCTATCCGGACGGACTCGTTGCTGTATTCGCTGGCGCAACAGCGGGAATAGGCGAAATAGCACTCCAGAACTTCGCAAAACATGCCGCGAAACCTCGCATCTACATCATCGGACGGTCTCAGGAAGCATGTGACCGACTCGATGTAGACCTGAAGAAACTCAATCCAGGAGGACAGTACACATTTATCAGGACTGATGTCAGCCTGATGAGCAATGTCGACGACGTCTGTGCGAAGATCAAGGAAAAAGAAAGCGCTATCAACGTTCTTTTCATGAGCCAGGGGACTTTGAATGTCACCAAGGGTACGTACATAGACCTAGAAGCTTGTGGCTTCCTGTCTGGAGGCCTTGCAGCAATTGAGATTTTGTTCGAGGGGGTCGACCAGCTGACATTCTCCGCAGTGACAGACGAAGGCTTCAACTATTGGGCGGCTCTGACTTATCTTGGTCGCCTCCGGATGGCTCGTAATCTGCTGCCTTTGCTTCAAAAGTCCACCAGCCTCCGCCGCGTCGTCTCTGCCTTCACTGGCGCCAAGGAGGGCAAGGTATTTCCGAATGCCTGGCAACAGGGCCAGGAAGCCAAAGTCCCGCTTTCCGCTGTCCGCGGCCACGGCGCTACCATGAGTGGGTTGCTCTTTCTGTTCCATTCACCCTGCCCTTGGATGTCACACTCGCAGCGGTGTCTCGTATTGACGGCGGCGACTGTTGTGACTCACGTGGCGGAATTCATACTGACCGCACATGATGTTCAGTGACTTTGGGGCTTGAGTCACTAGCCAAGACATATCCAGACGTCTCGTTCATCCACGACTTTCCAGGCTCGGTGAACACGAACCTGATCCGCAGCGGAGACGGGGCCATAATGCAGGTGTTGAAGTACACATTCAAGCTCACTACCGCCCTCGGCCTGGTCAAGCACACCCCAACAGTCGAGGTTGGCGAAAGGCACACCTTCTACTGTACCAGCTCTAGGTTCCCTCCTCGTCATGGACAGGATGGAGCAGCGGGGGTAATCTTGCCGGACGGAGTGAGTGTTGCAGTGGGACTGGACGGTCAAGCTGGCAGTGGGGTGTACTCTGTCGATGGGGAAAGTGAGAGTGCCGATGCAAGCATTGTGAAATTGCTTGCTGGATACAGCAAAGACGGTACGGCGGAGAAGCTGTGGACTTACACAGAATCTGAGTGGGCCAAAGTCCCAGACGCGACTTCAGGGTAGATCCCCAGGTCTGGCGATGTAGTACGAGACACTCGGGTGGATATAGACTTCAAGTACAAAAATGGTCGAGAGCGTTGACAACAAAAGCACGGATCACTGTTCCAGGAAGCACAGAAAGATGCTGCGTCTCAGGTTGGAAGCATGTTTTGACTGGATCAAGAGAACTAACATGTCCAAGTCAAGACGTAATCACCAACCACCATTGACCTTGAGGCCACCTTCGTCACCTCCGGCTTGGCTGGCCCTCATACACGTCCCTTTCCTGTCTCAGTACAGTCAGCCTCGGCACCAGACTTTAGTACATCAGAGCTCAGACCTAGCGTCGCAAATAACCACAAGACTAATTGTGCAACTACTCCCCTCCACTCTTCCACTCTTTTGGTCAAGAGGAGCCCCGGAAGTGATTGTCTATTTTGTACGTGGGCGTTGCGTCGTTGGATGTGCCCTTGCAACTTTATTATCTGAGAAGTTGGTACATCTCTTGCTTGTGTCTAGTGGATTTAACATGCATGCATCCTTCGCTGGCACCCTGCACCGAGCTTTTGCAGGAATAGGAATTGAAACTTCCCGCTAAGTATTTGCTGCCGTAGTTGGTGAAAGCTAGCAGTCTCACACCTCGCAGAAGCGTGGACCTGAACTCTTCTGATTATATTTCCTTCGCTCATCGGTCCAATGTCCCTGCAATACAATCTCATTCCACGCCCAGACAATGATCCCCGGGCCACAGTTGTGGTCTCCTCGATCGAGCTGTGGAACCTCCTTCACTCGAATTAGCTAAAAATTGGCAGTGATTTTTTCGGGTTCGGCGTGCTTTACGGAGCACACGCCGTGCGGGTCGGGAAGAGAAGGAAGCCCGAGTTGTTCGACAGCGTTCGCGAGAACGCTCAGCTGAGCCGCTTCATCCGATTACGGGAGGTCACCATCCACGCCCAGTTGCATATGATGATGGGCAACGCGGTGTCGTTACGCGGCAACCAAGAAACGGTCATCCCACAGTGCGCGCTCACTGCTTGATGCTGTGGGACGCCTAGTAGTAAGTTTGGGCGGGCTATTCTTGGATATATCCACACAATTTGATTTGGGACCCCTGGAAGACACAACATTGTGGCACAAGCTGATCACTTGTGCTCTCCCGTGGGCATCAGAAATCCTGTTGAAACAAAAGCATCAGAGAATCCGCGCCTGCTGATTTCTCCTCTTTTCACACATCTATCAAATCAGAGATGATGATCGACAACTGCCATCACGGCTGCTTGACTTGGGCCAGTCTAGATCTTACCCATACAGCATCAAACTCGTGAATTCCGCGGACCCCAGGATTCGTGAGGAGCGATACGTGGCCCTCTTGTATTGCTGGGGACAAGGAAACACGTTCACGACCACTAAGGCGATCCTGAAAGCTCGTTCTGATGGCTTTGTCGCAGCTGATGTGCCGTTGACACTCCGCAAAGGGTCCGGGCTGTCCGGTGTTTGCAGCTGCGGTATCTCTGGATTGAGGCACTACGTATCATTCAAGACGACATTGGCGACTGGGAGCATGAGTCTGCTCAAATGCACTTCATCTACGAGAACGCATTTTTGACCATCGTTGCGGCTAGTGCGTCCAGTAGCGACGGAGGCTTGATACTCCGAACCCAGCCACCTCATCCAAAGATAACCTGAAACCGTTCAAATATGGACCTTACCGTTGAGCCCATCAGTCGCAGTGTATGGACACTTCAAGAATGGTATCTGTCTCAGCGTCTGCTAATATTCACAAGTTGTCAACCGTACTTCAAGTGCATGGAAGCAAGCAGCGACAAGGATCATCTTCCCCGGCTGGGCGAAGGGATTATGGAGGTGGTTACTGGGCGAAGGTTGCTGGGGCGAAATCAGAGCACCAATGGAGAGTTTTGGGATACAAGCGTGATGGATTTCTCGGCCAGATTCATGAAGATGACAAGCGACAAACTCCCAGCTCTATCAGGACTGGCCATAGCTTATGCCAGAAAACAGGGCTGGGATAACTGTGACTACCTAGCTGGCTTGTGGAAAGCGACTATAGCGACGGACTTGATATGGAGCGAATGCAAACGGCCGTTAGGGAGACATCCGGAGAGGGCGCCATCTTGGAGTTGGGCCTCCACTGACATTACTGTCACTTACGAGGTCGAGGGCATTGAACATGGATACATAGTTCCGTTACTCAAATTCGAGCTCAGATGGTGCCAGGTCACGCCCAAAACCGCTCAAAATGCTTTTGGCCAGGTCACTTGAGGGGCGCTATCAGTGCGTGCAAGTCGGCTTCAGCGCGCCATCTCTCGAACAAGTACGGCAACTCACATACCCACTACGTGACAGCAAAAGTTCACAATTTGCGACTGTCAAGCTCGATACGCCTTATGTTCTAGAAGGGGAGACTCCAGTTGCATTTGGTCAGAAATTCGTCAACCTACTGAAGCTTGCTGTGGGTCAGTCTCCGTTGAAGTTCTACTGCCTTGGCTTGGCGCACCGGGAGAGAAGTGGAGAACAGGAGTGATTTGGCTTGGTTGTGAGATACATTCAGGAAAAGGATGTTTTCGTCAGGATGGGAACCTTTCGTGTTAAGGTAGGGCCACACGCTGACATCTTGGAAAGGGCAGAGTATCGGGACTTTACGATTGTCTGATCTAGATCCACGATTGATCTAGGTGCAAAGGAGCTCTGGAGCACATGTTGCTATTCATTCCACTAGTTTGCGAGTTTGAACAAAGCACAAGGCCAAAAGTTTCGACGAAAGCACACAGGATTCTGGAGGTGCACCTATCCCAAAGTGTTTATTCTAGAGAAATCTAGCTTAGGGAAGGCCGTAGGCCAAATGCGTTTGTTCATATATTCTATACCACAAGTAAAAAAGCTCGTTTTTCAGCGCTTGCCTACTCAATCGCTAGTCCTAGGGAGGGTGGGCAGGATCTCAAGTTCTCTACGAGATATGGCCGCATGTGCTTCGTGTCGCGGTTTTATGGTCTATCAAGTACGGACGTCCCTGCCCAAAGTCTTGGATACTTGTTCCATTCACCTTTGGGTGCATAGCTCACAACATAATCCTCTTTGGGTCAACGATATCTAGAGTGATCGTTTATAGAACAATTACTTAGCATAATCACACTTCGAACAATCAAAACTTTACTATAACCGCCTCTAGGATAGTTGTCTCTGAAATGATCACATTTGGGATAATTACCTCTACTCTACACACTCTCGTCAATACTTTGGGCAGGTGTCTTCGTACACTTTGATACTTGATGCTCACCCGAGTCAACACCGACCTGGCCCTTTCTCATCTGGGGGAAGACGAGCGTTGGAATTCCTGGCGGGGTTGAGAAGGATATGCGGAGTATCTAACATTTGGATCCGTAGACACCGCATGTCCGATATCTGTGCGTGGACAGCATGTAGAGCATCTCGAAAATGGCGCAGGAGTAAAAAGCGCTCAGACTGGACTTCAGGAGTGGCTTTCACTTCAGCAAGCTCTCCATGTATAAACTCCAGGAGCCTGATTACCGTGCCACACGTCTCTTTGCCAATGATAATGTGACAGATGGACAATTGGGCAAACAGTGAGTGCCAGTGTGAGACTGCCAAGAGGTATCACCCAAAACCTTAGACGGATGCGCTTTTACCCGTCAGCACATTAACCAAAGATTAAGTCGAGATTCTCTCAGTGAATGCCTTTATAATAGAGCAGGTACGTCTTGCTACTGCTGCAAGTGGATGGCGTTTGGTCTCGACTCACCGTACCAAACGTACTCATACGTGAAAATGATGGCCAAGATTTGGACCTTTTTGACGCTGCTCTCGGCCCTGGATGTGGCTCATAGCCAATGCACCAATATCTCATCCGTAATAGCCCATGACGGGGACTCGGTGGGGACTGAGGAAATGATCAACGGCAGTGAGTTGACAAAGCCTGATCCTCGATGAGCCTGCGTATCAGACACTGAAATTATACAGTCAATATGTACATCACGAGACCTCCTGCAGGTGGTCCAGACAACAGTGGCACGGCAGTAGTCTACGTAACAGACGTATTCGGCATCCAGCTGGCTCAAAACAGACTGTAAGTCACGTCTCACGACACACGCAGGAACTCATGGCGTCCCAGAAAAAGAAAGAAAAAAGAAAAAAAAAGCCCCCAAACTCACACTCCCCAGCCTCGCCGACTCCTTCGCCCGCGCCGGCTTCCTCACCATCGCGCCGGACCTCTTCAACGGCGAGCCCGCGCCCTCGGACCTCAACGACCCCAGCTTCAACAGCACCGACTTCATATCGCGCAACAATCCCGCCGCCATCGAGCCGATCCTCGAGGCCGCCATCACCTATGCGCGCACCACCGGCGGCGCCGCGAGCGTCGGCATCACGGGCTACTGCTTCGGCGGGCGCTACTCGTTCCGCATGGCGAACGCCACGCGCGCGGTGCGCGCGGACATGGCCTTTGCGGCGCACCCGAGCCAGCTGCAGGATGCCGAGACGGCGGCGGTGGGCGTGCCGGTGAGCGTGGCGGCCGCGGAGATGGATAGTCTGCTTACGCCGGAGAAGAGGGCGATGATTGAGGTGATTTTGAAGAACACGACGCGGCCGTACCAGATGGCGCTGTACTCGGGGACTAGCCATGGGTTTGGGGTGAGGGCGAATATTTCGGATCCGCTGCAGAAGTTTGGGAAGGAGTCTGCGTTCTTGCAGGCTGTGCGGTGGTTCGAGACGATGGCTGAGGTGTGAGTCGGGCACCCCGTTTTCTTGTGTGACCAGACCTCTTGTGCCTCATCAGGCCTCTCCACACATTCCAAGCTATAATGCATAAACTGACTTGGATTTTGAAGAACATCGAGCTCCAGCGGCGCAAATACGACAACTGGGTCGCCTGTTACCGTCACAAGCACAAGCGACTCCATGAGCATTCCCCCTTCATGGACACTGAGTCTGGGGATTCTTGGTCTGGCAATATCCTATGTGCTTTGAGCCGCTGCTCTCTGAGCATTACCATTGCTATGAGACTGCTTTTAGCATGAGAATCCAAGCCCGTAGCTCCCTCAAACAGTATCTGCAGCTCCTCCGAGCCCCGGGACGAATTCCAGCTTGAGTGCACGCACTAAGACGAACGATTCATGTACAGTAGTAGTCTTTAGCATATCCGAATACATATAACTCATAATCTCAGTTCTAATTTCACCTATAGTGTCCGATGTCACCAAGACTTCAGTTCTTCACTGCGTTCAATTCTTGAGAATGGCCGAGAGAATCGGTGTTTGACACGCCCAGTGAGATGGGCAACGGAGAAGCTTCGTCATCGCCATCACTTCTTCTGCCATCCTGATCATCCTATTACTCCTTGGAAACCTCGCCTTCCTCTAAGGGCCATTCTCTCGATCAGGAAGTCAAAAGACGAAGGCTCCAGCTGGCACAAGGACATGAACAGACTGTAGGTGCCATGACACTACCCCCGTTCGAGCGAGTTTCGTGTGAAGAGCTGCCAGGACGCCAGAATACCTGGCACCAAATCTTGTCCCTCATGCTTAGGCAAAGTCCACCAAGTTCGGAATCTAGATGCCTGAGTGGTGCCTGTTGTCACCGTCGAGTGCAAGGTATGCCACCATATCATCTACAGAAGCTTCGCCAAACTGTAATATAGATCTTCTACACGAATCTGCTCATGAAGATGGACCTGGATTTCACTCCATATTCACGGGGATGAAAATCCATTATTTTACGTTGTTGTACTACGGTGTGATATTGCATGACAATCTTTGGCAAACACTGTGCGCTGTACCAGGCCACTGTCAGAGCGACGTGCCAACACCAGCCAAAGCTGTAAGCACCAACTGTGATGGGCCCTCAGGGCCGTCCAGGGACAAAAGTGTCGACTATTGTAATGTAGGAGAATGAATAAGCTTTTTTTTTTCTGAGGTAGTTTACAGAGGAGATTCCCACAAGTAGCGGTGGACATGCTGAGGCCCCAGCCCAGCTGGCGACTGTTGTACCGCACACTACTGCAGCGGTTGGCGGCCACCTAGTCTTCACGATCCGCTTTCAAAGGTACAGTGGCTGCATTGGTCAAATGCTATCCATGAAGCTGAAAGAAATGTTTGATGGCGTTGTCTTGTGGAAAAAGAAGAGAGTTCTAGTGCACAAGTCACTTCGCAATCTGTCCGGCTCGGTTTACCCCCCCCCCCCCCATCCCAAATTCCAAGGCAGCATTGCTGACGGACAAGCTGGGCTCGAAACAGGAGTGCACCTGCATTCTGACCTGACAGATGGAGACACAGACCGCCACAGTTTCGCACTCGACGTCAAAAGCTCGCAAAGCGACGCAAATCGCGAAGCGTCTGCCCAGGTTGCAGTATGGTATGTGCTAAGCGCCTGTCACGACGCACGTATAGTTGATCCCGAGTAGCTTCCATTGGCCCATCCATACCAAATAGGTGCGAATCCTTCTCAACGTTTATAGATGAATCCTACGCCGCTAAATCGTGACTAATACCGGCCCGCACCCGAGACTGACTTTGCAGATGCGCAGTAGTTCGTTTGTCTACGCCTCCGGAAGCTTTTCGAAGGTAGGCTGCGGTGCAGAAGGAATATGGAGGGCCTGGCATCAACAACCAACAGGCTTACGGCGGCCGCAGGGGCTGGCCTCCAAGCTGACCAACTGTCTCAGCCCTCTGTCAAAGCGAACAAAAATACCACGACCGCCTGAGGGTGGCGTAGATCGTTGGACATTTTAAGCATAAGCCTCCAACAGTGGTCGCCAAGTTGACAGGGAGGTCGGCCCAGGAGGCCGTGGGAACCTGGGGTCAATGAGAATATAAAGACGACCGTCTTCCAAACCTTCGTCCCCCTGAAATGATGAATCAACCGTTCATCCGTCCATCCATCTTGCTCTGCTCATTGTCACAGTAGCCAAACGCACGCAGTGAGATCTCCGTAGTAGCAAGTCAGCACCACACAACTCGTCACCATGCCTTCCCTCTACTCCTGCATCGTCGCGCTCAGCGCCATCACCGCCGCCAACGCCCTCGCCGCACCCGAGGTCACACCCCGCGCGATGCTCGCGGTGATAGAGCGCAGACAGCAGAACTGCCCCTACCTCGCGCTCGCGGTCGCCGACTCGACGACCACCATCAATGGATGCTGCGTCGGCGGCAAGAACTCCGACCTGGTCCTGTCTGACTGCGAGGGCTGGCCGATTTGCGAGGGTCCAGTAAGCCTCTCCCTACCTTAACGTTATAACACAAGTCGCAGCGTATTCTATTCTGACACGCCCACAGGTCACCACGACAGCAACACAGACGCCAGTCTCGTGCGCCGCCCTCATCCCCTACACAGACGCCAACTACGACGAGGACCTCAGCTCCGCGGCCGCAGCCTACTCTGCCAACCCCAGCTCGTTCTGCTACACACAAGGCGGCGCCAACGAGTGCACCGTTGGCGGCGCAGCAGCAGCAGCAGCAGCAACGAACGAGGCGACTGCCACCGACGACTCGAGCGTCAGCGTCAGCACCGACGCGTCCGGCAACGGCGGCAACGCGGACGTGACGTCGAGCGACTCGAACGGGCAGGACGGCGACTCGAGCAACAGCAACAGCGGGTCGTCGGGGTCGAGCAACCAGAGCAACTCGGTGGTTGGCACGACGGCGGCTGGCACGACGGTTCAGGGCACGACGGTGGTGAGCTCGGGCTCGTCGTCGTCGTCGACGGCGAACAATGGCACTGACACAAGCGCGGCGAGTGCGATGGGCTTTGGGGCGGGCTCTGGGTGGGGTGTGTGGGTGATGGGTGTTGCCGGTGTTGCACCGGTTGTGGTGGCTATAATGCTGTAAGGAGGAGGTTGAGGCGGTCCGAGCTAGACACGCATGCTGAGGAGGCGTATGCGGAGATGGTAGTAGACAATGTCACTCTAATTCTCTTGTCAGGCTGTGAAGATTGTGAAGGTTTTGTGCATGAGAAGAGGCCGGCGGGCGCTTGACGGGAATAGGAAGTACGAGCGAAGATGCTTGCGTGAGGCTTGCATCGAGTGGTGGCACCCCGATTATGCAGGTGTGTGTATGTCCGAATGCATTTCGGATTCGTTCGCTGGCTTGCTGTGAGATTCCCGACGTGGTTGCAATCGCGGGGTAGTTGCTTTGATGCCGCCGAGGGCGACGATGAAGATGGTGCTACGTGACTTCTGAAATGGTCACCTGCACTCGCAGCGGTGGGATGTCGGTGCTGTTTCAAAGGGCAGGTACTATGGTAGGTAGGTGCCTGCGTTACAGGGCGTGCAGGGCGTTACAGGGCGTGCAGGCCTAGAGCGCCGCCACGAAGCACCTACCTAATTTCCACTTTGCTTAGCGGATGGGCCCTGGCCTCCGCGGGCCGGCCACCTGGACGATCTGCCTGCCATTGGATGGGCCCAACCCGTCAATGTCCACACCCCATTTCGCCATCTTCCAATTGCAGGTGTGGCTGTCTGGGAAGTGACAGATCGCGCGGACCTCTTCTCCATCGGGCATGCGAAGTCAAAGTCGCACTCGATGCTATACCCCATCAAGTCGACCTGCATGAGACAAAGGGTCTGCTTACCAGGGAGGATTCCGTTGCAGTATCGTTGCTCAAGTCATGGCTGGCACTGACTTTTACCTTCTCTCTCTCACATGTGAATATTCCAGGTGTGTACCGGCGACGCTTTGACAGCTCTTCTTCTATCAGAGCGCTCGTGCGATACCTCGTCCGAGGTCACACCATTCAACCCGCACACAAAGGGAGCACGAGATTCAAAAACCCGCTTCTCCTTCCGTCCAGCCTTCGCGACGCTGCTCTTGAAGCCGCCTGGCAGTCGGAGACTAGGCTCAGCCCGCCAAACAAACCCAACCCCAGCTGCGCGGAGCCAGCCAAGCAGCCAAGCCCCGACTTCACGGGGACACAGACCGGGACGACGACGGGATCTCGTTGCCACTGAGATCTGACAGCGCCGGAGCACACGCCTGACTCGACGCCTACCTCCACGATCATTGGATCTGGCATACCCGCGACGCCCGCGACGGCAACGCAGCAAACATCAGCTTAGCCACCAATGGGCTCCACGTCGATCCACAGCAGGGACGACGCCGGCGAGTGGAAGGGAGGGCACCTGCGGATAGCCAGCACCGAGCCCGCGAGTTCGGTCGAGGACAGCACTGGCAAGGGCCATGGCGATGTAGAGCTGCAGAAGGTGCGCGACGATGAGGCGTCGTTCGAAGAGGAGCAGCAGGAGCAGCAGGAGCAGCAGCAGCAGCCCCTCGCCGGTGCGGAGGGCGGGCGGCGCAGCAAATTCCAGTTTCCGCGCCTGGGCCTCGGTGCCGTCTTCCGTGATGGCCGGCCCGAGGACAACGGCACTCAGGATGGCACCGTCGAGTTCTACAAGGTCTACAAGCGGAGGTGGTTTGGCTTGGTCGAGTTGACTTTGCTGAGCTTGCTGGTCAGCTGGGAGGTGAGTCATCACTCCTACTCAGCCATGATATCGCGTCTCGGGCCCATCTTGTCGCAGTCGTGAGAGTGTTGTGCGGGACGGCAAGGGTTGGCTCTGCCGTGGACATCCGCAACCAACATCAATCTCCTCTCATGGACAGAGGCGGCTGAGTGATGAAGCGCTATCTCGCGCCATCGCCAACGATAAGTGACAATCACATACTGACTGGACATTCTCTCTCTAGTGGCTCACCTTCTCCCCAGTAGCTGCCGTCGCCGCCGAATTCTTCAGCACCGATGAGTCGGCCATCAACTGGTTCTCCACAGCCTTCCTCTTCTCCTTCGTCGTCATGGTCCCCGTGGTCATCTACACGCTCCACTGGGGCCCCAAGCCCTCCATAGTAACCTCGGCCGTCCTCATGCTGGTCGGCAACTGGATCCGCTACGCCGGCGTGCGCGCCGCCACGCCCAACTTCGGCGTCGTCATGTTCGGCCAGATCATCCTGGGCTTCGCACAGCCCTTTGTGCTTGCTGGTCCAACCAGGTACTCGGACATGTGGTTCACGAACCGCGGCCGTGTGGCTGCCACGGCGCTGATGAGCTTGTCGAATCCGTTTGGTGCTGCGGTGGGCCAGCTGGTGATTCCGTTCTGGGTGTACAAGCCGGCGGACATTCCTAATGCCGTGCTGTACCTCGCGATTATTGCAAGTCTACTTCTCTCCTGCAACGTCCAACCCAGATCCTGTAAAGCTAACAAATCTGCCACAGACCTCAATAGTCTGCATCCCAGCCTTCTTCATCCCAGCCGCCCCACCCACGCCACCCTCCCCCTCCGGCCGCACCCAAAAGACAGCCATCCTATCCTCCCTCCGCACCATCACAACCTCGCTCGAAGTCTGGCTCCTCCTCATCCCCTTCTTCGTCTACGTCTCCCTCTTCAACTCCATATCCACCATCCTCGTGCAAATCCTCTCCCCCTACGACTTCTCCGACACCGACTCGGGCATCGCCGGCGCCCTCCTCATCGTCGTCGGCCTCGTCGCCGCCGCCATCACCTCGCCCATCTTCGACCGCACCAAGGCCTTTGTGCTGTGCTGCAAAGTCGCCGCCCCGCTCATCGGCCTGTGCTACCTCGTCTTCATCTGGATGCCGCCCACGCGCTCCGTCGCCGGCCCCTTCGTCGTGCTGGCCGCGCTCGGCGCCGCAAGCTTCAGCCTCGTGCCGGTCGTTATGGAGCTGCTCGTCGAGCTGACGCACCCCGTCAGCCCGGAGGTGACGAGCACGATTGCGTGGGCGGGCGGGCAGCTGGGGGGTGGGATTTTTATTCTGATTAGTGATGCGCTCAAGGCGGGCGATGGCGCGAGCCCGCCGAGAAATATGGATAAGGCGCTGATTTTTCAGGCGGTTGTTGCGTTGGTGGTGGTGCCGGCGCCGTTGTGCCTGGGGTTGTTCGGGAGGGCGGAGCGGGTGGCGTTGAGGAGGGTGATGAGGGATGAGGATGCGGCGCTGCAGGGAGGCGATTGATATGCCCTCTGATTTGTATTGATATGCGGTGGCTTTCTTGCTTTGGAGTGGCTTGAGAGTCTTGTTGATTTCTCCATCTAGTCTGTATATTTCACATGGTTGGTTGCCATGTGCGTGTAGGGTGCGCTCACGCTCTGCGTAAAGCTTGAGGAGGAGGAGGAGGCGTGGTATCTGTCTTTGATGCCGGCGCGGCACAGCGTCGATGCTATATGAGTGTGGTGAGCTCGCCTTACGTTGGATACCCCGTTGAAATGGCGCGGTATATCTTTCAAAGTCACTTAATCTACTCCACACCAGTTTCCAGGACCACGATGCTAGTGGAGATTCATCTTGGTTCAGCGGGACAGACGTATGTGGCTTTGGATCCAGTGTGTTCGAAACATGCTGGTCTTGCACATGGTTCAGCCTTCTGGACAAGTCAGCTCGGCGTAGTCGGGAGCGCTGCATTTGAAAGTTGCTCGGAAAGAGCCCAAGTTACCACAGAGGCAAGGAGCCGGGTCGGATGGTAACATGAGTGGAGAAGACTTGCAGAAGCAGTGTGGGATTGTTGAAACAAGCAGACTTATCAGAACAAGGAGCCCCTTTTTCACAGGGTGTGGTCGAGTGGTGGAAATTGGTATTATCGTTCAGACTGACACACAGCCGTCGCCCTTTCCTGCCATCGTGGCGACCTCCGTGGAGCCATCCATCCACATTATCGAGTTGGAAGAGACCGTAAAAGCAAAATGCGCCCAAATCTGCAATGCCTACGGCTCAACCAGACTGCTCAAGCGATCCTCCCACTCCCCTCTCAAACCCTCCATCTTCTCCCAGCACTGCGCACCCAGCTCGTCAAAATGCTCCCTCTTCTCCTCCGTCACCAGCTCCGCATACCGCCACCTGCCCACGCTCTTGCGCATGACCCTAGACACAGCAGCAGCATCCTCCTTGGCAATGTCCTCTGCACTCTCCACGCGCCCATCCCAGCCCCAGCCGTCCACCTCCGTCTTTTTCACATACGTCTTGCCCCAGAAGTCCGTGCACGAGCCCCACTTGCACCGCTCTGCCTGCTGCGCGTCCAGGTCGTCTTGGCCAGACAGCGCGAGCCAGGTCGCGGCCGTGCCGGCCTTGTACGGCGTGACGGGGTGCCAGGCCGAGCCGAGCCAGCGCGAGATGCTGACGCCGAGCACGTAGGCCCACATGAGCGTGAAGTGGAGCGGGAACATGGTCGTCGCGACTATGCCGGGGTGTGCGAGGTAGATTTTCGGTTTTCGCGTTTGCTCGGTGGTGGTGTCCGAGCCGCTCTCGAGGTAAGACCTGTTCCGTGGCCGCACGTTTGGTAGATCAGACGTGAGGGCGAGAATGTCCGTCAACATCTTGGAGCTCTCATACGCGCCCTTGGCCTTGATGCCCTGTATGTCCGCCACGTCGAAGTGGCCCAGGTGCGGATCCACACTGCTCTGCCATATGATTCTCCCGGGCGCTGCCTGGTCACCCTCGCGGCGGTGAAGCAACGGCACGAGGTAGTGCGCAAACAAGTAATGCCCAAACACATTCGCGCAAAACACCATCCCCAGCTCCGGCACCACCGCCTTCGCAGCCCCCGGCAACGGATTCACCACCAGCCCCGGCACCGACCGCTTCGACAGCGGGCGCGTCGTCGCATGAACCCACCCCGCCGTGAGACAATCCCACGCAAAGCCCACCCAGCTCACATGCGACCAGCCGCCGATCCCCGCATTGAACACGACCGCATCGAGCCGTGGGATCGCAACCTCCGCCTGCGCGTCCTCGAAGTAGACGGTGCCGCCGACGAGCTGCGCCGCGGCGCGGCGGACTGTCGCGAGGTCGCAGAGGTCGAGCTGCACAGGCGCGATGTGCACGCGGTCGATGGCGCCGGCGGCAAGGTCGCGGACGCCGCGGGCGTGGATGGGGGTGGTCGAGGCGGTGCGGAGAAGGTGCGTGCGCAGGTGGGTGAGGGTTTCGGTGGCTTTGCGGGCGGAGCGGGTGGTGGGGAGGAGGACGAGGTGCGAGGTTAGGGGGTGCGTGGTGAGGAAGGTGTCGATTGTGCGCTCGCAGATGCCGAGGCCGATGCCACTGCAGAAGAGCGGCAAGTTAGAACATCTCTCTATGGTGTAAAGTGAGGAAATGGATGCGACTGGTGCGTACCTGTTGGCGCCGGTGACGAGGATGAAGACGGTGTCGCGCGCTGGGGCCGAGGCCCATGACGGTGCTGCCATGGTTGGCAAGCTCAAGGAGATAGACGAGCCTTTCTGACGCGTAATAACGACGGGCAAAGGTTCCTACGTTGCGATTGGATAGCTCAATGGAAGAACGGTCAATGCCAGGACGCGTCGAGAAGGTGAAGTGGCATGTCAAGGGGTTGAAGTGGGCCGTCGCTGAATCCAAAGTCGCAAGGACATCACGAGTAAGGGATCGCTGCGTCGGGAACACACAATGATGTACAGTACGCTTCCCAACTAGCTATTGGCGTTAGGTCCAGACCCGCGGTATGCATTTCACGCCAAACCAATCATATACGAAGTCGATCATGCAGCTACCTAGGTATGTAAATCCACCGCGTTGTGGTCGTATCTTCAAGCACCCATGGGTGCTGAACTTGGAGGCAGAGCCGACACGGCTCCGAGGAGGCTTCCACTTTGTCCCGGGCCTCCGGCCCGGACCGTGCTGCAGGCGCCGGATTCCCCGGGCGTCACTTCACGTCACTACTTCCCTTTACACAGACTTGTCTCACTTGACTGTACACCAACAAAGTTCTCGTGCTCCATTCTGCTATACAGCTGCTCCTTGAACAAGTTGCCTTCCCATCCCCTCACTCAACACACCATGTCGACCTCAGCAGAGCCATGACAGGCAAGATCCTCATCCTAACCGGCGCCCCGGACTCCTCCCGGCTCGACTGGTCCACCCCCAGCTTACTCACCAGATTCCAGCCCTCCATCGCACAATTCGCCTTGCTTCAAGCCCGAGATCCATCGTCTACCGCAAACAGCGCCCTAACCCAGCCTAATCAAGCTGCTTGGCGTGCCCTCCCACTACAACGCACGCACATCCGCACCGGCTTCTCCCAGCAACACGACCTGAACTTTGCCGGCGCCTTTCCCAGCAGCGCCGACTTCCTCAACACCGTACTCATCTCCTGCGAAGCCGCCGCCTCACAATACCTCAGTGAAGATGACGCCGCGGAGGAGGAAAGCAGCCGGCTCATCGCCGATTTCTACGAGCACTCGCTCGCCGTGCACGGTGACCTCGCCTCCTCCCAACTCGTGCCGCACCCGGACAGCCAGAAACAGTCGTCCGACTCATTCAACGATGAGACCTCGTTCGTGAGCGATACCACGAACGAGGACGGCACAACTGCCGTCTTGGCAGACGACAGCACCGTCGTTCTCAAACCGCCGCTCCGGCCCACGCGCGACCACCTCTCGGATCTGGAGGACATCCCCGCCGCCGCCTACCTGCTTTCCATTGTGCCAGCGACCATGACCGTCACGCTCATTGCGGGCATCATCAGTATCGCAAGCCCGCGCGTTATCACGACGCACTACGGCGCGCGCAAGACGCTTGTCGAGGTGCTGCTGGGCGATGAAACGAAGAGTGGGTTCTCGGTGACGTTCTGGCTGACGGACAGCGACGATCACGTGCTGCGGGCCTTGCGCAGCCAGGATGTTGTGCTGCTGCAGAATGTCGCGTTGAATGTGTTTCGAAAGAGGGTGTACGGAGGCAGTCTGAGGAGGGGCATGACGCGGGTCGGCCTGTTGTATCGCGGCAGGGCGGTGGAGGGAGATGTGGCGGGTTATTATGACGCGAAGGATTTGGCGGGGGCTGGGAAGGGGATGGCGGTGCATCCGCAGTTGGCGAAGACGAGGAGGGTGAGGGATTGGGTGTTAAAGTTTGTTGGGGGTGGTGATGGTGAGACGAGGGTCTTGAGGAAGAGGAAGGGGAGGGGGAAGGAGACGGAGGCACCAAGACAGTGGAACCATCCGCCACCTTTAGACTCGCAGGAATAAGTGGGAAATTGACAGCGATAGAGGATGGGATGGAACATGAGCGTTTGGGATATTGTATTGTAATTTTTTTTTTTTTTGGGGGGGGGGGCACTAACACAGGCGCATAGTTGTTCTTTTGGATTGCAATGATACCCGTTCTTGATGAGAAAGCAAAGCAACTACTTCGTTTCACATGCACAAACTTGGCAAAGCGACGCATTTATACATTCTGTATCCTTGAGCTGTTTCTTACTTCGCCGAGCCAGATATCTTAAGCCAGGGGCGCGCATCTCATAGGAATGGCTATTGTCACTTTGTTGAGTACTAGACGGTCTGCGGACAAAAGTACATTGTAGCGTCTGTGTCGTCAAGGCAGCATGCTTTGCGCTATATATAACTTACATTGACGGCCTGATTGCAAAGCCCCGACATTGGGTGGGATAGTATAGCACCGAGTGTTCAGTTGCAGGGGAGCGTTAGTTCAGCCTTAATTTTTGGTGGACGGAATATATTCTTTCCCTTTGTCAACTTTTTGCGTCGAGTTTTCGCATGTTGAATCCTTAACGCTCTTTGGATCCACGGTCTCAGCTATTCACAATGCGAATGTTGGAACAATGGCTAGAAGGCGTACCATTCGGAAGCTTCGCTGCTAATAGATACTTCGTCTTGCTGGCCTTCGCCGATTGAGACTCGACTATTTGCCCCGATTCCTGGTCTTCTTCTGCGTCTGCGTCGTGTCCTCTTCCTCCTCATCCTGGCCCTTCTTAAGGTCTTCCGTGAGACACCACTCCTCCATGTCGTACCAGTCCTCTCCATCAGACATGTCTCGGCCAGGCCCGCAGTGCGCCTCTGCTTTTGACCAGCCCAATACCGTCTTTCGGTGTCGTTCCGCTTTCAAGAGACCCTCGTAGAGTTTCCTGGTGCCGCGGCAGACCTCCTCCTGTTTTTGTACATAGAGCTGCAGCAATCGCCGCACCTCTTCTGCTTCTTGTTCCGGGAGTCCCAAGTCGCGGTCGGGATGTGAAGCGCTCGGTGCGAGAAATAGCGGGTGTATAAAGGATTCGTCGGCCAAGAGTGCAGATAATGATGGGACGGCGGACTGTGGTCGCGCGCCTATCTGTGTTCCGCCATTGGTGCTGGGTCCAGCTGCGTCCTCCATGACCGCATCCTCTTCGCCGGGATCCGGTCTTATTTCTGGCTCTTTCCCTCTTACCTTCAAGCTCTTTTGCAGTTCCGCATCGCCGTTGGTATGCTCTGGCTCTCCTGTTCGTCCGTTCAGTGAGGGTGGAGAAGTATCGTCCTGCGAGAACACTGGTGGTGCTGACGCATTCGAGCTTTTTATGCTTTCTTGGTCGACCGGTGGTTTTGGATCGCTGTCTGCCATTTTGACGTCCTCGTCACCGGTATCCTGCTCCCGCGAACTCGAACCGGCCCCAGCGCCATTGGCGGGACGACTTGACCCGCCATTCGTTGCAGCCTCCGCAGCACCAGTGCCATTTGCATTGGTCGCATGTTCCTTGTGTTGTTGCGCCTCTTTTAACCTGCGCTTGTACAAGCGCGACATGTACCTGTCGTCAAAGTATTCAATGTCGCTGGGCCCGAGGAACATCTCGCAGCTGGCCCAGGTATGGTCGCCGGTGAGTTTTGCCAGTAGGGGGCGAACTTTTGACAAAGCTGCATTCTCCTTATGCATCAGATCGCATCCTTGATTCGCTAGACTCGAGAGCGCTGTCGATGTGAAAGGTCGGGATAGTGTAGGGTGGGCGGGCAGTTCGGTAACGGAGGTGAGAGGGGCGAGCAAGTCTGTGAGCTGTCAATATTGGACCAAATGTGAGATACAGAGCAATGAAGTACAACGCACGTTCGAGGCGTATTGTGGAGTATGGATCGTTCTCGGCAGCAGCGGCGACCGCATCTTGAACTCGCTCCTCGTCATCGTCGCTATCAATGTCGTAGCCGTCTTCGTCGACAATCGGTGGATTCCGGCTTATGATGGATCGTCGGTAGCCACCATGTTCGACCTCCTAAATCTCGACGTTAGCAAGACCACCTCGAGCGCGCAAAGGTGGTGACAGCAGAGAGCGACGTGCCTCTTTGTAGATTGAAGGCCCAGTGGGTGGGCCCATTTTGCCCTCGCGGACAAACTTGGCTCTTTGCTTGAGCTTGTTGCCTCGATTTGTAGGAGCTTGTATCTCGGAGTCGGAGTCGGATTCTAGCAAGATCTGATTAGGTGCCACCCACAAAGCCTCTTCTCGGGAACTCCGAGAAAGCTCTCGTACCTATGGCATCTCGGGCAATCTTCTCCTTCATGGCCTTTATCGTCTGAAGGACGAGCAACTGTTCTCTCGAAGTCATCTTGAAGTGTTGTGAGGTCGCAAGGACCCTCGTGGTCGTGGTTGAGTCGGTAACGTGTGGTTGTGGTCTCAGCGCGCCTTGACGCTTGAACGCGCAAGGACGAGCGCGAAGGGGAGTTGGAGAGCAATCCCGCGATTTCTTGAATCTTGTCTCGCGAGGGTGAATTTTGCCTTTTGGGGCTTTCTTGTGGGCTCTGTAGAGAGTTTGGCAGGAGGGTCGTAAGAAGTAAAGTTAAAAGAGTGGAAGTATGGTGCTGGAGGAGAGGCAATCTGGAAGTGCTAAAGGTGGATGGGCAGAATGGGGAGGGTCGGTGCGACTAGTGACCGACCAAAACGGCAGAATCAATCGCAAATGGCAAGCTAATCCCAGCGCCTCAGCCAGGTTTTCAAGAGACGTCACATCCAATACTTATTTACGCTGTACTTTTAGATGAACGTCATTCATGGGTGACTTCACACGTGCAGATATATGGCGAAGGACAGTCTGCCATAAACTCTGCTCCCATTGCGTGGCTGTCGTGTTACGAAAGGCCACCAGTCGGGTCATCTCCAGTGGGTCAATCTGCTTCTGTGGGATAATCTACCTACCTTGGAAAGTGCAAGGCCACTGATCGAGCCTGAACCTGAGATAGATCTCACCGCCTACCGGGATCAGCTTCCAGTATTCAGTCAACTCCCCTCTCCTCCTGCTCCTCTTGTACACGCCATTCAGACAAGCGCGTTCCGATGGACGAAGTTCACTCATTTGCATACAGCATGACATAGCCGAATCAAGACGTTGTTCCCTGTGCGTCTCTGCTTTTGCTGGCGCGAAGCTGCATGTTCCGTCGCTAACCCGGGCGACAGTTTCAAGCCTCCCTTCGAATCCCCATCGTGCGAGTCCCATGGTCTCGCAGGCCGGATTCGAGTAGGCAGTCGATCCGCGTGACACGGGGCAAAGCATACAGGACGGCGGCAAGCGACTGCTGCCTGTGATAAAGATGGAGGAATACCCTCCCTGCAGTCTGGATTTCTGCTTGCCCTTGGCTGTCCTCCTAGGTCTCCCATCGAACTACGTCCAAGAGTCTGCCCTCGATCCCGAGTTCAAGGAGAGCGCTGTTCTGATACGATCCGACCCGCCTCCGGTAGAAGGAGATCAGGTTGCTGCTCTTATTCAATACATTCGAAACTCGGACGCTTCGGGGCTGCCTTGGAACGGAAGGGAGACGAAGAATATCAAATACAAATTCCGGTTCAAGACTGCAGGAAGGGTACGGCACAGCGTTGGATTTACTACACGCAGGCATATTGTGCTGACTGGGACTAGTCCTACCTCCTGCCCCCGAAGCTCGCACGTCTTCCAGAGGACTTTGAGATTCCGCCGTCCCAGGCTGTCCTGCACTCGCCCATCTCGCCCCTCAGTCCGGTCTCGAGTCTTTACCCCGATGGTCTCATCGATACGAAATGGTTGAAGAAACATCAGGAGGTTGTGCCCAGTGTCTTTCTATGCTTATATAGTCTCACTGCGGACCCGACGTTATCAACTCTACACGACAACAAGATAAAAAACGACATAGGAGGGCTGAGAAACGCTATCGCTCAGTCTGGTTGCAAGTCAAAGCTTGCTGTCATAGTGCTGGTCAACAACTCTGCTGGGTCACAAGAGCGACTCGAGAATATCCGAAGAGGCGGCGGGCTGGACTCAAAGTTCTTCTTTGCCACACCTACGAACGCATCACCAGATGAGCTGAGTCGAATACTCGACAATGCTCTGACCACTGTGTATATGCAAGCGATCGACTACTATCGGGACCATGGCAGGATTGCAAGGAAGAAACGTGGTCGTGGAGCTGCACCGCAGCCAACTGTCCCACCCACCACAGGCACGTCTCAGACCTTGTCGCTTGCAGGTTGGCACGTGCGCTATGACTTCAAATCTGCAATATGGGCAGAGTATCGACAAGAGATGGATACAGCCTTGCGATTTTTCGAGCAGGCTTACGAGAATCTCATGGGCACCGAAGTGATGGAGGCCATCCCAAGCTGGAATCCCAAGTGGAACGAGGCCAGACTTTTGGCAGATATCATTGCGGTACGCTGCATTCGTTGTCTACTCTGGAACGATCAGCACACCGCAGCTGTTCGGCGCTGGCAGGCTCACCGGGATAAGATGGCAGATTTCGTTGACCGGCTGGGTCGTGGAACCAAGAATTATGGCTGGGAGGCCTGTGAAGCACGATGGGCTGTGATCATGGCCAATCTCATTGAGAAAGCCGATATTCCGGACTTTGATCATTCCGCAGTGAGCATATTCCTGGCGGCTGAGAAGAGTGCACAGACAGACCGATATCAGCCATGGGAACTTCTGCACCACCCGGGCTACTGGTACCGCTTAGCAGCCCGCCACACCTTTGCACGTCGTCAACTTGCCTACTCCATGCCACAGGACGATAGAAGGTCGCCGAGTCAGTCACCAGCTTCGAAATTGGCGTCCAAGGCTTTCACTTACGACAACTATATGTGTCCGGAGCCATACCAGGAGCTACCGCTGTCGGCATCTGGGGTAAACCATTCTCAAATGATATTGGACAATCTGTTATCTGCACAATCGTACTTTATCAAGAAGCGACAACAGAGGAGCGCTGCAGAGGTGTCTCTGGAATGTGCAAAAGAGCTTGCTACTGTGAAGGACTGGGAACACGTTGTCAAGATCCTGCGGCCTTTCTGGGAAGAGATGTCTTTTAGGAGAGACGGCTGGCCAGAAATCACTGAGGACATGTGTTGGGTTCTGCGGACGGCGGCGTTGGAGACTGCGCAGGCTGATTTAGTAGTTTCCATTGACTGGGAGCTGCTGAACAAGAGTAAGACCCTTGAGTCTCGTCATGATGCTATACGTGCTGATGATACTGTTCAGGATTTCCGAAGCGTGATAATTGGCATTACAACTTGTCAAAATCTCTGGATGGCGTCGATGCGCCGAAGCCCTCCATCGAGGTCAACGACGACTTGGGCACATCTTTCCTCGCACCGTCATTTCTGTTTCGACACGAAGAAGGAAAGGCAGGCCAAACGTGTCAGGCTCAATTGTCCATAAAGTCAAACGCTGCACCGGGATCCGCGCCCATTGTACTGGAGAGTATTCTTATCGAATTTGACGGCAGCATTCGACCGATACTCTTGAAGCATGCTTCGAACAGCAACAGTGAAGGACGAGAACAAAAACATGTCGTTCTCAGCGTTGTTTCTTTGACAGAGACGACCGCTGAGGTTGGTGGCGAGGTTGAAGAAGGCCAGCTTGCTGGAGCTTCTCTGCAGATGCATGGTGCAAGCGACTTGACATTGATACCCGGGCAGACCACCGTATTTGAGTTGCATATACCTCTGAGAGAGCCTGGTGAAGCTCATGCCTCGCAACTCAAGTTCGTTGTGAACAACGACGCATTTACCCTGACGCACACTGCCAGCGTCCAAAAAGCAGGAAGTGGGCACGCGTGGTACTCAGGAACCGCAAGACGACGTATGGCCCGAACGCATCCTCAATCTATCCGCATTCTACCCAGACCACCGAAGATGGAGATCAACGAGGTCAAATTCCGCGATCAATACTACACCAATGAGACCATCGAGCTACTCTTCGACATCTTGAATGAAGAAGATGCAGATGCCACTGCGAAAATCGACATCTTGATTCTTAGTGAGGACGCGCCAAACTTCAGATTGAAGACTGCAGATGGCTCCGAGAGTCGAGCACTAGCAGATGAGGATGAGTCCAAACTTACAGGGGCAATTCTGGGTCCGATCAAAGCTTCAGAAGCATCCCAGATTACAGTGATTTTAACTGCAGCAGAGCGACCTACGGCTTACAATATAGCGTTGAAAGTATCATACAGCCTCAGTGCTGATCCTGCGACTACGATTATTCAAGAGGCTGCATATCGGATCGAAGTCGCCAGTCCCTTCGAGGCGAACTACGAGCTGCTACCGCGTCTACACCCAGACCCATGGCCAAGCCTATTCGACCACGAAGGTGTGCAGAATCCATCAGCAGAGACTCCTAGCCCAAATCAGGGCCTGGCCCAGGCGTGGTGTCTGGTCACAAAATACGCCTCGTTTGCCTCGGAAGACCTCAAGGTCCTTGACCTTGACATCGAAATCGCACCTGCAAATGGTGTGCAATGCCAGACCTCGAAGCGGAAGATCTTACCCGAAGAAGGCATCGAAGTCAAGCCCAATATCATCGCAGAGACGCAATTCGACGTCGCAGTCAAGCGCGCCAGCCTCGACGAGCGCAGCCCGATGGGCCTGGACGTCTCTTTCGTAATCAATTGGGCGCGCCTCATCACCAACGCCGACGACGGACCGCCGGGTACGACCAACCGCACGCTTCTCCCCGTCCCGCGCCTGCCCATCTTCAACACAGAGCCGCGCGTGCTGGCGTCTGTGTCCTACGCCAAGCCAAGCGAGGACGGCAGCACTGCGATGGTGCTCCTGGACATCACGATCGAGAACGCATCGAATCACTTCCTGACGTTTGGGCTGACGATGGACCCGAGCGATGAGTTTGCCTTCTCCGGCGCGAAGCAGACGACGCTTAATTTGCTGCCGGTGTCGCGGAGGACGATGACGTATCGATTGCTGCCGTTGGGAACGGGCAAGGAGGGCGGGTGGATTCGGCCCGCCTTGACGGTGCGGGATAAGTATTTCCAGAAGGTGCTGAAGGTTATTCCTACGCAGGGTATGAAGAAGACACCGGATAAAGAAGGTTTCTTGGTCTGGGTGCCCGGTTCGGACGGAGTTGGTGGAGAGGAAACGGAGGCCCGGGAGAGAAAGGAGGAGTCGGCGTGATTATCGAATGCAGTCACCATGAATCACGAGCAGACGCATTTCTGGCTCTCATAGGCTTGTATGATGACGATGACGAGCAGTAAGAAAATAAATTCACGCAGTATCCATGGGTGAGTGCATGCTTCTATACTGTGAGGCTGAGTGTCTTTGTAGGACGGTGGACCCCAGCAATTGCATGCGACCAGTGAGTCAGACGGTACCACTATCACCATCACCCAAGCAATGAGGCTCTGTTGTCAGACATCCTGATGTCTACCTACAGCATTCCAGCGTTGCAGTAGTGCTTACTTGCATACGCAGAGGCTTAGTTGATACAGGAAAACTCTAACCCCGCGTTTTGGTGGGAGGTAGCCACCTGTAGCCTCACTGCGCCTCTTGTGTTCATGGCTAATTGGCCAAGTTAGTGGTCAGCAACGCCTATCTTCAGTCCGCTTGACTTTGTCATTTTCCAATTTGCCGGGTCCGCTAAAAACGCATGCACACACTTGGTGTGACACATTATCGTCCTGCGCGGTCTTCCCGAATCATCCACATCAGCATGCTGCACACACGACAATGCACATACGACAATGCACACACGACAATGCAAACACCCGCGGCGATCTCTCGGCCTCGAGAGTTGCAGTGGCACGCAGCATACCACGCACGCAAACCAACAGCAGTGCAACGCGAAACATTGGAAAAGCACAAGGTTGCAGCTGTTGATAGCGCACGCACCGACAGCGCTCGACCAACAGCACCTGCCGGAGAGCCGCATATTGGTTGATAGGCCGGGCCGGGGCTGGCGCATTCGATATTTGGCCTTGTGACTCTTTTTACATTTTCGCACCGCGCAACCGCTAGAATCCCGACAGGCCGCCGTCGTGGCCTGGTGACCAACACGCGCCGTTGGCGGTGGGAGCGCTTGTACCATGGTCCAGGTCTCGGTCGCTGCACAGGCCATCACGGTGTTCAGGGCTAAGCTGCACATCAATACGTTGTCTGGGCTGGCACGCCGAACGAGGCATTGCTACGGCGTGAGGCCAACGACTTGCTAGCCGGCGCTATGCTGATTGCTTGGTACTGCACGGATGTATGTTATACAACAGGAAGGATACTGATGTGAGTAGTAGATGGTATATAAACATCTCCTTTCCCTCTACTTTCGGAGTTGGTGGCAGCTGCATTCAAGACTTTCCTTTTCGTCACTTACACCCAGTCACGCTTGCCTCGATCTTCTCACTCGAGCCAGCAAATCGGATCCTACTTTCATCCTACAAACACTGTTTGTAATTCCTACAGCTGTTATTCCTCGTTTTTGCATCATTACGTACCAGATTGTATCTTTTGTCAACTTGCTCTCTGGAGCCGCCATGGCTTCCACTTGCGGATGTCCGACCATGGGGACGTCCTCCTGCTCGGCGCCTACAGATCCGATTGAGGGATTGGGAGGCGTGTCAGGCGCTCCGCCCCTCGCTCTCCTAGACTGGTTCTTCCCAGGCTTCAGCATGTTCTCGACCGTCATCCAGAAATATGTTGGCATCGATCTGAACATCTACATCCCGATGCTGGCCGTCGCAGGCGGACTCATCGCGGCGTGGCAATACTTCTCAAGCTACTTCTGGCAGCAGATAGAAGCCTACTTCATGTCGACAGTGGATGTCCGGATAGACGACGAAATCTACAACATGCTCATGGCGTGGGTTGCCGACCAGAGTTTCTCCAAGCGAGCCCGCCGGTTCGTCGCAAATACCAACCTGAACTCCCGCTCGTGGTTCCTCTGGCGGTGGGACGAGGACGAGGATGAGGACGACGGCACTGGCGAGGACGGGGACACCACGCCGGTGTCTCCGGGGGGCAAGAAGAAGAATCTTGCGTATACCCCTACCTTTGGTTCGCACTATTTCTTCTACAAAAGACACCTGTGCATCTTCCGCCGCGACCGTGGCCGTGAGAATGCGGGTGGCTTCTTGATGGCGAGTGAGAAGGAGGAGATTTCGGTGTCGTGTTTCGGCCGAAATCCTTGGGTCCTCAAGCAGCTGCTCGACGATGCTCGTACGCAGCACATGAAGCGGGACGAGGCCAAGACGCTCATCTACCGTGGGGCTTGCAGGGCTGGGTCCACCGAGCCGACGTGGCAGCGTATGATGGCGCGCGAGAGCAGGCCGTTCTCGACTGTCATCCTCAATGAAAAGATCAAGAAGGACCTCATCGACGATGTCACGGACTATCTCAACCCGGCGACGAGGCGGTGGTATGCCAACCGTGGCATTCCATATCGTCGGGGATACCTACTCTGCGGACCTCCCGGCACCGGTAAGAGTTCGCTCTCACTTGCGCTGGCGGGCTTCTTCAAGATGCGCATCTATATCGTCAGCTTGAGCTCCATATCTTCGACCGAGGAGAATCTTGCCTCGCTGTTCGCTGAGCTCCCGCGACGATGCGTTGTGCTACTCGAGGATATCGACACCGCAGGCTTGACGCACACGCGTGAGATAGAGCAGCCTCAAGAGACCACCAACAGCGAGAATTCCACCCCAAAGCAAGGCCTCCGAGGAGCCGACAAGGGAAACGCAAGCAATAATAATAACACTGGCTTTCGCCTGTCGCTTTCTGGTCTGCTCAACATCCTCGACGGCGTGGCCTCGCAAGAGGGCCGCGTCCTGATCATGACGACCAACCACCTGGAGAAGCTGGACGGGGCACTCATCCGGCCCGGCCGCGTGGACATGACCGTGACCTTCACCCTCGCAGACAGCGGCATGACGGCGGCCATCTTCTGCGCCATCTTCGCGCCGCTCGAGGCCGACAACCCCAATGGCTCCGGCAGGGGTAAGACGGCTGTCGTGGAGCTTGACCCCAAAAAACTCGCGGAGCGGTTGGCGGACGTGAAGACGCAGCGCGACGTGGCCATTGCCAAGGTGGATGAGCTCGCGGAGCTGTTTGCGAACAGAATCCCTGCGCATGAGTTCAGCCCCGCCGAGCTGCAAGGGTTCCTGATGAAGCACAAGCGCAGTCCCGAGGCCGCGGTGGAGGGCGCCGAGGCGTGGGTGGTTGAGACGCGCAAGGAGAAGGTCGCCACCAAGCTCAAAGAGGCGGAGGACAAGCGGAAGAAGGACGCGGAGGACAAGAAGAAAGCTGACGAGGCCGCCAAGAAGGAGGCCAAGAAGGAGGCCAAGAAGGAGGCCAAGAAGGAGGCGAAGTGCAAGGCAAAGAAGAGCAGCAAGAAGGAGAAGGAGGATAGTGGCAGTGAGTCGGAAGCGGTGTCGAGCGAGTCTGACTCGAGCTCAGAGTCGGAGTCGGAGACGGAGGCTAAGAAGCGCAAGGCAAAGACTAAGGCGAAGAGCAGCAAGAAGAAGGCGGATATTGCCATCAAGGTTGACGAGCCCCCTGAGGAGGGCGTGGGCAAGATCGAGCCTGTGTCCGCGGTCACAGACACGGCGGATAATAGGTCAGACGGCTTTGTGGATGTGGAAAAGGAGGAGTCTGGGGAGGATGCGCGGCCGAAGACGAGGGGCAGTGATTCTGGGTACAGCACTCCTTGAGACTGGTCTTCGGCGTGTAGTCTACATAGAAAAGTGTAGCATGTGATCTGCCTGTGTCGACAGTGAACAGCAAGACGCATATACAGTTCAAGCGTGGCCTTCTCGTGGATACCAGGTGATTCTGTCGCGAGGATTGGAGTGAGTGAAACTCTCTTGGTTGACACAATGCCTACAATCGTATATAAAATACTTGCAGCCCTCGGAAAATCAGTCGTTTCATCTTCAGAATCAGCCCATTTGTGCACAGTCGTCAAGTCCAAGAACAATCCTTCTTGCTTTTATATCCCCTCGAAACCTCTCCACCCTTCACCACGGAGTTTTGAAAGGTAATTGTACGGTCAAGCGCAGCCACACGAATTTTTTCCACACTGTGAGAGTCCGCAGGCCTCGTAGCCGCCGATCATGCAAAGGCTATGACCCAAACCACGGCCAAGCCGTAGTGAAACGTCCTTTTCGAGCGCTTCCAAATACAACTACGCCTGTTGAAGGAATTGGTGTAGTCAAAGCCACAGTGCGCGTCAATGGCAGCTTTTCTTTGCCCTTGCTGGAGAGCCGCTGTACAAAATTCCCAGAGCTCGCAGCTTCAGACCATATGGATGGATGGACATCAGCTGTGCAGTTGATGAAGGTCAGGCCTCTGGGCCTCCAGAATACATTTTCCCCGAGCTGCCAAGTATCCTGTGGCAACTTTCTGAGCCGACCTCCTCTCAGCTCTGATAGCGTCTCAAGACAAGACACATGAGCCGCAAGGAGGTATTGATCACCAGGCAGCAAGAGGCAGTCGCAATTGATGTTGGCTCGAGGAATCTGCTGGATAGCCTGGCCTAGGTTGGCACATACCCCGACGAAGTCAACTGTCTCGACAAGAGCAGCCCATGAAACACCCGCATCTGAGACTTTGATTTCCTTAATCGGACTGCCTCTGCCTGGTTCGATGATAAGGTCCATCAGCTCTGACGCAAATATGCGCTTGTGGTCCGATCGCTCCCTGGTGTTTGATGAATTGAGCAGATTAGTGTTGATCCTGAGGAATAATTGACGCAACGTCTCGCCATCAGACTGATCCGTGGCACCCAAAAGCAAGTTGCCATTTGGTTCCAAAACGCGCCGTGCCTCTGCAGATCCATGAGACGACGGCTTTGCGTACGGCAGTGGATTTTGTAAGTGGCCGTCTGTAGAAAAGCGTTGCAAATATTGGTGACAGAGATGCAGAATCAGGCTCAACATGGGGACGAGCCAGGCTCTTTTGGACTCCGAGTCCAAAATCAGAGACACTTTGTTGCAGGTGAGTCGAACAGCAGAAATGTACTGATCCGGTGGACTAAAGCGCTGCACATTCGAGTGAAACCTCCACACATTGGTGATCGACGGCGCGATATTGATGGGACCAATGGTGAAACCGAGCTGCCCACCAGCCTCGAAACCCTCGCATCTGGCACTTCGATGGTGTTCCTTTGAGCCGGAGCTCCATGAAAGCTTGCTGTGTTGGTGTTCTAGAAATTCTTGAGTTCCAAGCATGACATTAGCGTGCTCGAACCATCCAAGGAGGCATTTGGACGTGCAAAGCAGCGAGATGCTGTCGGTTTTGAACCAACTTCTTGCGAGACAAGCAAGTTTGTAAGGGGAAAGAAGATTTCCAGTAGACTCTTCTACCCGCTCGAAGTGCCACTGGATGCTTCCGGTATCCTCATTATAGGAAATCGGCACCAGCGCTGTGAAGAAGCCAATAAAAATGGTCCCGCCGTCCAGAGAGTAGCTGTTCTCTACAGCCGAGAGATGTGCCATCATTTCGAAAGACATTTCCAAGCCGGCTCCCCATAGCCGATATAGAGGCTGAATTGCGATGATGCAGGACTTGACTAGCTCCTTCCAGCAGCCGCAATGTGTATCAATTTCGTCATCTGAGGATGAATTTAGAGGCATCAAAGAGTAGGATAGGGCTCCTGGCTGAAGATGATGGCTTTCAATGTGCAGAACCTGTACGGCCTTTGATATCTGAGTGTTCTCGACCAAGGTTTCCTGGTTAGGATTGAATCGAACGGCGGTGCAGATCCAAACTATTGCCTCGATGAAGTCCATGGGATTAGCAGCCATTTCTTCAACGGCTATGATAACATGGGCGTTCGTAGCACGGAGCTTGGCGTCCCCGTCGGCGTTGCTGTTGGGGTCCTTCAAGAGCGCTTCTGCCACAGCTCGTGACAGTATGTCAAGCGCCATGAGTCCAGTACTGTTCCAAGTTTTATGCACGAAGGCAACGCAGGTTGAACATTCCAGTATGCAATGACTCCCGGTGATCGCAACAAAATTTTCCAGGAAGTCTTTGATGTATGCTGGTGATAACTCCTGGCCAGATGGCTGCATCTTCTGTACAACAGCTGGTATCTCCCACTGACATCGCAGCCATCCCACCCAGCCACGCGTCACATGGATCCCTTGGGGTGGAGGCTGCGGGAGTGAATGCTCTAGACTATTCAATAAGTCTAATTCGCCCCGTGTTCGAAGAGCAGAAGACCATTGTCCGGAGACTAGGGCCGATGCCTCGGAGGGAGGCGTATTGAAGAGGGATCGATGCGTCAAACCTGCTGGCTCGCCAACCTCGCTGGAGTCGCTTTGAGCCGCCAAGGTTAGCCTGCGGCGTGATTCATGCGTTGCTTCTGGCTCTGGACTTGATGCGAGAGAGTTCCTGTGATATCTGACAGTTAACATAGACTGCCAGGCCAGGAGAGCCTCCCACTTGACATAAGTATGTGTAATGATACGCACGGTGGTGCAGCAAGCGCATGTCTGCTAGGAGGAGTAGGCCCAGCCCCAACCCGGACATATTCTTCGTCCTTGTCAACAGCAGAATTAATCGACCGAACTCTACCACACTCAAGGCAGTCTTGCTGCATAATCAACATAGGACCGGAGCGGCAAAAGTAGCAATACCACCCAGCCTCCCGACTTATTACACGGTATTTTGTCTGCTGCCCCCGTGAATCCTTGAGATAAACAAACACTTCATTTTGAGTCTGTGTTGACTTCAGCGTGTAAACTACATGAATGCATGTCCTCATATGAACAACTTACAGCATCTCCGCGAAGCATTGTCAATGTTCAAGAGTGTCTTCCCTTGCCAGAATCACGAGTTTCCAGTATTGTGAGGCCGCGGAGTAGATGAAGGTCTTGGTGAAAGTTTCCTCTGTGATCAGTTGGATCTAAGGTTGTACAAATAACTGTACATTCGCAGCGACAAGAGCAGTGAGTAGCCTCAGCAGGAAACGGGTAAGGAGAGCCCGGCAGGATGGTTATAGAAGATGAACAATACTACAGCACTAAGAAGACTTAATCCGGTAATCCTTGTTTACTGAATGACATGTCATCTTGCCGAAATTCCAATGAATATTCTCAAGCTGACTGCAGCTTTACAATCAAGTTAGCACCGGCCAGTGCCTAACCTCACCGATGCGCCTTTGCGCTGACGATGACCGGGTTTAGTCCCAGTAGAGTCATGCTGTGTAACCCATTCCTGCCCTTCATCAAAGCGGGGTAGCAATGGAGACACTTGTGAATGCACGGCAAATGGCAGTTCCCAAAATTGTTGTCTCTGCCCAAATGAAGGCTATCGTGAGGTTGCGTTGCAAGTGAGCAGGTAAACATCTCACAGGGGCCGGAATGGGAGCCACCTTTATCTACGGCAGAGATATACTGCACCATCTTGGTAATGAGCACTAGATACAGTGGATGCCATGGTTGAGTGTCTCAAGATTCTGGCCTTATTTTGTGCCATCCACCTGCATAGGAAACGTCAAGCATCCAGTGGGAAGCTGTGTCGCCTTCTGGATTCTGTTGAGCAGTGTCTCATAAGCGTTTTCTTTCAGCTATTTCAGCCTATTTTGCTCAGGTCGACTTAGCTTGTACGCTTCCAAGCCAGGAGGAAGCGACGCTTCATACAGCCATGCATAGTGCCCACTACATATTTGGACGCAAGTAGCCCAAGGACAATTTTCCAATTGGTGTGTTGAATCTTGGTGTAATCTCATGTACCCATGTGCTACAGTTGAATCTGGAAATCCTTGAGTCATCCGAGCAAAAGTGGTGATATATGCTAACGGAGTAGTGATTGAAAAACAAAGTCTTTCTCAGCCAGGTTCTAAAGTCCCGAACAATCGCGTGATCGATATCATATTTACAGATTTAGCGTAAATCTTAGCTTTTTCGAACTTTGTGCGATACAGCCTGCGATTATTCCTTCCCGAGCTTCGCACATCACACCCTCGAATATTGCGCTGCTTGTCAGTCTATGTGGTGGATAGGAGCGTTCAACGCACTCCGGGAGTGAGTCTAGCCACTTTTAGGTAGCATTTTATATTACAGCTACTTAGTACTCAGCCGAAACATCAATACTATCCCCGTCTGTACCTTTCCTGGACAACTTACACATAACAAACATCCTGCTTCTCTTTCACCGGGGATATGGCTACCAATTAGCGTAGTCTGGGTCGATGCAACTAGCCACTGATGGGTCACGTGCCTATCAGTTGACATCACCCCTCAACACCAACATTCAGACTACCTCCTCGACTTGTTGCCTCATCAACCTGGCCCAAAGCCCTTTAGCTGATTCCTGATACGTGACGGCACGGATCATGCTTAGGTGACAGAACGACAAGATGTCTTTCTCCCTATTCAACATCTTTGACTCATTCGCATGGAAGCAGACACCGTCCATAATTTGGCGAGAGACCGCTGAGCCTGACGCCTATGAAAAAGCCCGCACCAGCAGATTGTTCAATGGAATAATCCCTGAGAGGTATCCGGCCGGAATTCTCTTCGCCAAGGCCGAGCTCGATATTGTGCACGCAATGAAAGTAGCCATTGAAAAGAATATGTGCATCTCAGTGAGGGCAGGTGGCCACAGTTATGCAGCATGGAGCCTTCGGGACGGCGCCCTGCTCCTGGATCTGGGCGAGTACTCCGAGTTGGTCCTGGACGAGAAGACGGATATCGCACGCGTGTCACCGAGTGTCACAGGAATAGAACTGGAAAAGCATTTGGCGGCCAGGGGCAAAGCGTTCCCTGGTGGGCATTGCCCTGATGTGGCCCTGGGAGGGTTTCTTCTCGGCGGCGGGATGGGTTGGAACACGAATGTGAGCGCATGTCTTTACTGTGTTCCACGACGAAAAGTAGAAACTGACCAAGCCACAGAACTTTGGATGGGCATGTGAGGGCATCGTTGCCATTGATGTTGTGACAGCAGATGGCAGACTCATCCGAGCGGACCAAAAAATAAACGAGGACCTGTTCTGGGCTGCCAGAGGTGGCGGCCCAGCATTTCCTGGCGTTGTGACAAGATTTCATCTTCAGACCCAAACTGCACCCAGACTGCTGCGCTCGTCTGTATACATCTATCCGCTTGAGCGTTACAGAACGGCAATGAAATGGGCGCTTGAGGTACGTCCTGCACCGGAAACTACTGTGGCCAAGAAGGCTCTGCTAATCTTTCTAGATCGCCTCTACTCTCGAGAACACTATCGAGCTCACTGCCATCGGGAGCTATCAGGAAGGCATCCAAGACCCTTGCATCATGGTCATCCTGCTGGCCTCAAGCGACGATGAATACCTTGTCCAAGAACTACTGCAATCTGCAGAAGACTCTCGGCCCCACGGAGCCTTGTCCGCATCATTCTGCCAACAGACTACAACACAGCAGCAGTATGAGAACAAGGCCAAGGCCTATCCTATTGGCAAGCGGTACAAAGTGGACAATGTCTTTCTTCGTAATGATGAGGACATTGCGTCTCTTCTGGAGCCGTCTTTCACGACACTACCCTCGAGGCTGTCACTGTCGCTCTGGACATCTATGAAACCACGAAGCAACCGACCGCTTACCAACATGGCCCTCAGCATGCAGTCAGATCACTACTTGGCCGTCTACACCATCTGGGAGGAGGCGGCCGACGACGCCCGGTGTGGGACATGGCTCTCGGGTGTGATGGAGAACCTGGAACCACACGCAGTCGGCTGCTATTTGGGTGAGTTTGATTTTCAGGCTCGACCCTCCAAGTGCTGGGGAATGGAGGAGTATCAGAGACTCAAGGCAATAAAACACAAATGGGACCCCAACGACCGAATCTGCGGATGTTTTGGGCTGGAAGGTCTCAGCACCAAAGATACTGCCAAGTTAGCTCAGCCATGATACATACATCACGTATCGGGCTCACGGAGTTCTTGAGGGGTAGTTCGCAGTCGAGAGCAGCTTGGAGGAGTGAGTTGACCACACTGCATGCTCGGTCTAGGAGATTAGAAAGTGATGTAGCCAGGGAGATGAAGGACTCACTCGTGATTTGTACAAAGGAAGACAGCTTTGGAACATTACAACACCCTGGGAGGGAAAAATGCGATGCTGCTGCCCCATACCCTATCACATTGGGGGAAAATGCCTGAACGGGAATCGGCCTCGGGTAGGAAAAGGAGCGAAACGACATGCCCTCCCCAGGCTTTGACCATAACATTGGTCGAATCTCTTGGATGCACCACTTTTCTATTCTTTGCATCTTTGTGTTCCAAGTCTTTGAGCACCTAAAGTCTTCCCTTTGTTCCAAGGGACCAGTTGCGCGTTGATCTGGCTCTTCGAGCAGATATTCTGTGACGTGACACATTTCATGGCCTCGAGCCCGCTCTTTAGTCATCTCTCCGTTTGCGACCTGTCGCAGCTTAAGTGGCAGAGTTAATAGTCATGAAGACCGAGTTATTCTTGATGTGGCACGATGGTGGGAGTCAATCACGCTGCAGTTTTACCATTCTCTCTTGCAGGCTGGCAGCTTGTACGTCCAGTGTTTGTGTATTCTATGCTCGCTCTGACTGGCTTGTTCCTTGAGACAGTTGTTGCCGGAGTGCGGAACAAATGGATAGTCGTCCCGTATGGTTGGTACATGGCCGCATCAGGAGAAGCTTGCGTCTCTTTTCATGGCACAGATGGTGCATCTCTTGGAACACACTTGACATGCGATACAACTAAATTGTGAGCTGAATCAAACTAGGCAGCAGCGGTATTGCCTGCAACTTGCAAGTGCATATCTGGGATGCTTTGTGTTTTCGTCGTCGACCCTCGAGTGTCAAAGGTGGCCGGGCGAGAATGTTCTTGTATGGCCCCGCAGCGTCCGTGCATCTGGGAATTGTCCATATATCTTTGTATTAGTCAAGTGAACATTGTCGAAAATAGTGGGTCTTTGAGGCTTGAGTTCGAGCTCAAGGCTATTCGGCATCTGTCTCTGGGGTAAACCACGTCCGCAGTTGATCTCTGTCAGCCCTGATCTGCCAGAGCTGTGTGTACGGGATACTCGAATCTTTGCATCATGGTGCTCTGCATGTCGAGTCGATCTATAGCGTCTTCAAAGTTGTCTAGAACCTCGTCAGAGGGGTCATGTTGTCTCATTCTGACCTCCTCCACTTTCGCCCGAAGAGAAGACATCTCTCGCAGCACCGCGGCACACATCTGCGCAACAGACAATAGGTCATGGTGCCCGCAGGTTTCTGATGGTGGACCTGTGCTGCCTAGTGGCCGACGCCCGCTCAGAGGCTCCATCACAGGTTGGAAATGCGTATCGTGATCGCACAAGGCGTCGAGAGACAATGATTTGAGATCAAGCAGCACAAGCCGACACAAAATGAAGTAAGGAGGCGAAAAGGGTCAACAACGTGCCCGGACGCGACGCGAGAAGACGCGTTCTCAAAGTCAGAGTTTAATTGATTGACGCCCGGGAGGGTCACATTCCGCCCCCTGGTCTCCCTGGCGACGGACTTTGTTGCGAGGTTACACAATATAGATGTGCACCGCACCGAGTTTTTCGATCTTTCATTACCAGATAGTCCCTCGGTGATCGTGAAAGCTATCTGTGGTACTTTGGCATATCCGGTAAACCAGGTAGATCTCGGCTCCATTGCTATCAGGTACAGATTACATGAACGCATACGCGGATAGGGAGAGCCTGCCATATATAAAGCTCGAGGTCACTTGATAAACAGGTAATGTTCCCGTGACGAGGATTGGTCATATCTTATGAAGCCCTCTAGACTTTGCCTGCTGCACAGTTAGTGTTCGCGCGGAACAGGAGGTCAGGGACTGCTCTTGGAACGGACGCTGCGAGTATGATCTAACATGCAGTACTCCGTATGGTAGGCTCGCAAATGCGGGTTTGCCATTCTGCTGGTCCCTTGTAGTAGGACCCTTCGTGGCATGAAGCTCGGAAGCATCCGAGAGCAGCCGTGGGGAGCGTGAGACCTGGCCTGGTTCAAGTTGCGATGATGCGCGACACAACGTAGATCCTCCGAAGACAAGAGAAGATGAAGCAGAGATCTTGGGGTCTCGTGCAGAGTATACCGGCCGTAACCTCCGTGCACAGGTAGTTTGAGGGAAAGATCCCCCCCCCCCCCCAGCGGCAAATGCCATTGCTCGTTGGCGACAGCTATCGTCCCAGGTCCGTGGGAGGGGTGACAGCAGTCGTCCGAGAGTTGCGACGCTTTTTGGCCATCTGACGAAGCTCGGACGATATTTCAATCAATGTTTCAACGTGTCAGTGCTGCGACCCTGTGCGGCTGTGCGGCTGTGCGGACAACTAGATAGATGGGCCGAGGAACGTTGGAAGTCGTTGGTCGTCGGAGTTGTGGGTCGAGATATCCGCGGCTGTGGTTTTGTGTGAAGCACTAACACGATAAGGCTGATAGCAGCAGTTCTATTGTTAGCACATTCTGGAAGACTTCTGGAGCGATACCTGGACGACAGCCGCGAGTTGAGCTAGACCCAGAAGGGAGTTAATTGCGATTGCCCGAATTTGGGGCGTTTGGAAGACCCTAGTCCCTTCCTTTCCTCCTCCTCCTCCTCCTCCTCCACAACCTTGGAATCCAAGACTTCAGACGACAGGAGCTGATGGGCTCGTGGGGACACGCAGACTGGCGGTCAAGACTGTCTCATCTTTTTTTGGCGGGCTGTTTGAGTTCTGATCGCCGCGCTTCACCATCACCATGTCCGGCGTCTGGCGCATATTTCGGAAGCATTGGACACGATCATCTGTGGACCGCGTCTTTCATGAGGAGAAGCAGCCTTGACGACGCCTTGTCTTTGGGAAAAGCGCTGTCCTGCATGTCCAGCTGATTACACCATGCGGAAACCTCGCAACACGGACAGGAACCCCCATTGGGCAGTTGCTGAGCCGCTATGTGCGCCTCCATGGCCAAGTTGGTGTGTGCCTTGATCAAACTTTACTTCGGTTTGCGCGTGCGGCTCCGTCGAACATGCTCTAGAGGATGCACGGCACGGCGGTATCAAGTTCGCGCTATGTGCTGGCGTGGGTGTGGGCGCATACCACAGTACGTCAGCTCCAACATGCCGAGGCTCATCAGGGTTTCTCTGACGGATTGTTTTCATTCGGCCTCAGCCTTGCCATTGTCATCAGATGCAATATGCCATGGCCAAAGGAGGAACGTTGCGATAGGATGCTCCGTCGCATCGCAGCAGGCAAAAACACCACCCGTCTGGCGACTTGATACACGACATGCACACTGTCTATTCTGATATCGACATATTCCCCATGTCGAGCTCCACATTGCAGGATCGCATTCGGCATTTTTTTGATCGCCGGCTGCTGCACGGCGCCCGGATCGCGGTACATGCCACAGCATTGGCATGTGAAGGTCAACAAGGGATCCCTCCTCATCAGCCTCACTGCTCTGATACTGTGTACTGGCGCCCAGTGCAGCATCCTTCAACCGACCTACGGAAACCCCAAGCTCTATTCTTTTCGTCTTTGTTCCTTTCTTGCAGTCAATGCAGCCCGGAAGCTCTGTCTGATAACCAGAGTCAAGCATCTCCATCGAACTTGGCCAGGCCGGGTCTTGCTTGCCACTAGTGCCACTTGTTTTCCCGCCAATATTCTGGCTATATACTTGCCAGTCGCCGTCCGTTCCTCTCCCTTCCTGCCATATTCCTTTACCGCCTACCCAGCTACCTCATCCAGCAAGTTGAGCAGAGCCAAAGGCCACGATGAGTTCCGCCAATGCGAAGATGCTCCTGCAGCTGGTGTCCAGGCTGCCCATGATTGCCAAAGTCGCTCTCTTGCACGTCCTCCACCTGTCGCCACAGTCGCAATACCTCGACCTCCGCAGCGACTTGATAGTGGCGGTGCTGCGCTCCTTTATGGCGCCGCAGAAGCCCATGAGCATCACCCAAACGCAAAAGATCTTGAACCGCGACCCGGGCATCAAGGGACGCATCTGGATCGCCAAGTACACCTCGCCCGTGCCACCTGAGACCAGTGTGCGGGATGTGGTCGTTGGAGCTGTTGGATCCATGCGCCCGCCCGGATCCGATAGTGGCGATGGTGGCGTGGCGCCGCTGAAGGGTGTGTCGTGGCCGGATGCCATTCCGGTGGAGGCGGAGTGGACGGGATATCGGAAGCATGCGACGCCCTCGTCAAAGTTGCCGCCGATCTTGGAGCTGGAGAAGTATGGCGAGATGATGCGGGAGGTCACCAGCCCGACTACGGTGCTGTACTTCCATGGCGGCGCATACTATCTGATGGACCCGGCGACGCACCGGCCGACGACCAAGAAGATTGCAAAGTTGACGGGTGGGCGGTGTTACTCTGTGCGGTACAGGCTTGCACCGCAGAGCCCGTTTCCTGCTGCGCTTATCGATGCGCTGCAGTCGTATTTGACGTTGCTGCACCCTCCGAAAGGCGCTTTCCATGAGGTGGTCAAGCCGGAGAACATAGTGTTTGCAGGCGACAGGTACGTGTCTAGCCCAATCTCTCCTGCACACGACCACATGCTTACACGTTGCCCAAGTGCTGGTGGCAACCTCGCCATGGCTCTCACCCAACTTCTCCTCGAGTTCCAACGCACCTGCACCAAAGTCCACTGGCACGGTGAAGAGATTACCATACCCCTTCCTGCCGGTGTAGCGCTCAGCTCCCCCTGGCTCGACATGACGCACTCCTCGCCCTCAGTCAAAGCCAACGCCATCTACGACTACCTCCCCGAACTAGACCAAGGCACCGCCGACGACCCACGCCCGGCATGCCCCGCCTGGCCCGCCTCCCCACCGCGCAAAGTCCTCTACTGCGCGGACGCGCACATAACCCACCCGCTCGTCACGCTCCTGACCGCGCGCGACTGGGCCGGCTGCCCGCCCGTCTACATGTCGACGGGCTGGGAGATGCTCGCTGACGAGGACAAGTACATGGCGGCGCAGCTGCACGCGCAGGGCATCCCCGTGGTGTGGGAGGAGTTCGAGGGCATGCCGCATTGCTTTGCGATGGTGCTGGGCGACAACCCCATGTCGCGGCGGTGTTTCGAGGCGTGGGCCGCGTTTATGAAGACGGTCGTGGAGCAGGGTGCTGGCGGTGTCGAGAGTGCGTTCCGCACCGTCAAGGCGCGCTCGTTGGCGGAGGAGGCGAGGGATCCGGCCAAGTTGGCGCCGTATACCGAGGACGAGATGTGGGAGCGGCTGAGGAAGTTGGCGAGTCCGACGCCGGTAGGGGATGTGGCCGCGAAGCTGTGAGGCGGGAGTGGCGTCATGAGGATTTGCTCGCATTGTGCATCATTGGAAGGAGACCTCGTGCCCGCCGGTGGCATTATTTGCTCTTGTGCCGCTTTCTTGGTGGCAGGGTGGCTTTTTTGCTTTTAGATACCCACCGCAAAGTAATTCTGGTATCATTGGATAAGGTTTATGGCGGCATTGTGGGGAGCTGTTTCGCTTCGGTTCAGCAGAACGTAACACAGCCTAGAGGAATAGGTACTTGGCACATGATGTGTGATATGTTCATGGAAATGCACTCCGGTTCATGGGGCCAACAAGCAAAGTCGTGCCATGGCGACTTGCTAGGTATGGACTAGTCGGGCGCCGTCCAGTTGCAACACATACATCCCACTTCGGGCTCGTCCCACTTCCTTTCGCAGAGAAAACCAACGGTGTTCAAGGCAATACAACACACAATAAAGCAATGAAACTCATAGAAAAAGTATCGAGCTGATGGCCGCTGAGCCCAACAAGCAGCCCCAAGCAAATATCTGCACCCCACACATGTAGGGTAACTGAAGTCGCCAACCCAATCCGCATCCGCTTCGAAGGACGTTGCTTCTTCTGCTCATCGGAGAATGTTTAGTCGATCACCAACGTTGATGTGTCTACCTCGCTTTGAGAAGAGAAACAGAAATACTGTTTATTTCCAACCTCTGATTTCTCGGGTCCGGTGGCGGCAGGACCGGCCGCGGGCCCATGTGGGGGGGGGGGTTTCTCGGAGAGTTTTGCTGTGGCGCTCTCAGCCGCCGTCCGTGTCTTTTGCATCGCGTCCGGGTTGGCAAGTTCCGAGAGGCACCACGGCGCGTCACACACGTCATTCTTTTTCCTATTTTCTTCACAATCCATAATTGCGTTTGGTCACGAATTACGGTGGGGCGGAACGCGCGCAGGCCGAGCACAGCAGCTGGAGTGGCCAAAGCTAGAAGTGCGAGCAAGGCAGCTCAACCTCGCCCACCGGGCATCTCACCACCCTCAAGATGGACGCCCACAAACACCTAGTAACGACCATCGCAGCCACTGTGCGCGCCTTCTACGCCGCCCGCACCCCCTACCGCATCTTCCACGGGTCCACAAACTCCACCCGGCCCAACCTAAACCGCACCGCAACAGTCGACATCTCGGCCCTCAAAAACGTCCTCGCCGTCGACACCGCCGCGCGCACCGCCCTCGTCGAGCCCAACGTCCCCATGGACGCCCTCGTCACGCACACGCTGCGCCACGGGCTCGTCCCGCCCGTCGTCATGGAGTTCCCCGGCATCACGGCGGGCGGCGGGTTCGCGGGCTCCGCCGGCGAGAGCAGCAGCTTCCGCCACGGGTGGTTCGACGACACCGTGCGCAGCGTCGAGCTCGTGCTCCCCGACGGCGAGGTCGTGACGGCGCAGAACCCGAGCTTGGCGCCGCAGGGCCAGTACGCGGACCTGTTCCGCGGCGCCGCGGGCGCCGTCGGCTCGCTGGGCGTGACGACGCTGCTGGAGCTGAACCTGGTGCAGGCCAAGAAGTTTGTGCGCACGCGGTATCGGCGGACGCATAGTGTGGCGGAGGCGGTGGCGGCGGTGCGGGAGGCGACGCGGGATCCGGGCGTGGATTATGTGGATGGGATTTTGTTTGGGAAGGGGCATGGCGTTGTGGTTACGGGGACGAGGACTGATGAGAAGCCGGCGGGGCAGGCAGTGCGGACGTTTTCAAGGGCAAGGGATCCGTGGTTTTACATGCATGTGCGGGAGCGCACTGCGAACGTGAAGGCGGCGGAGGAGGTCGCGGAGGACTATGTACCCCTGGCGGAGTACCTCTTCCGCTACGACCGTGCGGGTTTCTGGGTGGGACGCAGCGGATGGACGTATTTTGGCGGAGTGGTGCCGTTTAACAGATTCACGCGGTGGTTTCTGGACGATTTCATGCACACGCGCATGTTGTACCGCGCGCTGCACGGGAGCGGCGAGAGCGCGCGGTTTGTGGTGCAGGACGTGGCGATGCCGTTTGCGACGACGGAGAAGCTGGTGGAGTACACGGATCGCGAGCTGGGGATCTGGCCGCTGTGGTTGTGTCCGTTGAAGCGGCGGGCGCCGCCTACTTTCCATCCGTATACGACGACGCCGGAGGCGGAGAAGAAGAAGAAGAAGAAGAAGGGCAACACAAGCGAGGAGGACGAGGATGAGATGATGCTCAACGTTGGCGTGTGGGGCATGGGCCCGTCCAAGCACGACGAATTCGTGGTGGCGAACCGCGCGCTCGAGGCCAAGGTGCGCGAGCTGGGCGGGATGAAGTGGCTGTACGCACACACGTACTACGACGAGCCCGAGTTCTGGGACATGTACGGCGGGCGCAAGTGGTACGACGCGCTGCGGCATAAGTACAAGGCGGACGTGGCGGGCCTGCCGAGCGTGTACGACAAGGTCAAGGTGGACACGGAGAAGCTGAAGGGGCAGCGCAGTGGGCTCAAGGGCGTGAGGCCGTTGGGCGGGCTGTGGGGGATCTGGAAGGCGATTCGGAGTAAGGATTATTTGCTGCATCGGCATGCGGAGTGGAAGTGGAAGGGGGAGGATGGGAAGTGAGGTTGGTGGTGGTGGTGGATGTTAGAGGCATGGTTTGTGTGTCCTGATATGCTGTGCATCAAGAGCTGTAATGCTTTGCTGGGATAGAGGATTAGATTCCGGACATAGATTCTTTAGAGCAAGATGCATATCATGGGGCCCTCTCTTCACTGTGGATGTACTCCCGGATACTAGGACTAACCAATATAGTTCTATTTTCAAAGAAAAGACTTGAACCCAAGAGCGAAAAGACACGATGGCCTGGGCCGAAGTCGATCAAGATAATTTCTCTCATCACCCAGTCTCCCGCCAAGCATGGTGTGGACAGTAAAGTGATGCAAGCGCACAAAGGGTCACGCATAGTCCGGAGTCCAGCCACGATCGATCAAACATCGAGTAAGTCGTCTCTCGTCCTCCCCCAGAGGGCTATCTCTAGTGTAAATGCTGTCGGCGTTGAGCAGCAGACATGCCCATGATATATACATGCCAGCCAAATGCCCTCTCAGATGGCCATCCACGATAAACATTAAGCAGGATAAGTTTTCCTGCGCGTCGCATTCGCGGCCGCTCAGCCTCAGCTCCAAGTCATAACTCTGGACCCTCTCCATGCGCCCGTTCGTTTCCTTTTTTCCTCACAAAAGTCACACGAAACACAACCACTCAAAGACGCCTCTATATGCAATACGGCCGCACTCGATCCCATCGCTCAAATATTACGGGTGGTCTATGCCTTGACAGAGTAGGTTCGCTGGAACATGTCGTTGACCTCCTCCAGGTAGTAAGTACCAGGAGCGATGGTCGAGGCGTCACCCGCAGGCTTGAAGTTCTTCTGCAAGTGAGCCTGCTTACGCAGATCGCACATCTGGGGGCATGTCAGCACGAGGCGCATACACATTGTTAAAGAACACAGTTTGCATATCACTTACAGCATCGAACTTCTCAGGGGCAACCTCCCGCCTTGCGGCCAATCGCTCGGGGATGTTCAGCGTCTTGGAGATCTTGGACGTGTCGCCGACCACTTGGAAAGAGGTGAAGCTGGCAGCCAGGCCGGAACCGTAGCTGAAGAGGCCGAACCTCTTGCCCTGAAGCGTGGCGGGCTCAATGTGCGACACCAAGCTGGCAACAGCAGCCCAGACACTGCCGCAGTACATGTTGCCGCAGTAGGCACCGATCTGGCAAGCAGGCTGAACACGCTCCTCGAACTTCTTCTTGGTCAAGGTCATGAAGGTTTTCTCGACGAGTTTGTCCGTCACGGACGCCTTGTACGGCATGTCCTTGAGTTCCTTGGGCACGTCGGCAAAGGCAGGGTTCTCGGAGTCAGCGAGGTAGTCGTGGTACAGGAGACGGGCGTAGGACTTCTGCACTAGCTTGCGGGTCGGGGCGTGGAATGTCAGGTAGTCGAAGCGATCCAGCGGAGTCTTGGTGGCGGCAGCGGCACCGTTGCCGTTGGCGTGGCCGTTCTGGATCTTCTTCTCCCTCGCGCAGTATGCCTTGTATGCGGCATCGAGAGCCTCGGTGTAGCAGTTGATGGAGTAGTGGCCGTCAACGTACGGGTACTCGCTGGTGAGATCGGGCTTGTAGAAGTCGTAGACGTGCTGCATATAGGTGCCGCGCAGACCGGGCTCAGCGACGATGGGGGCGTCAGGCCCGATGAGCATGGCGACACAACCAGCACCACCAGAGGGGCGCGCGTTGCCCTTGGCGTAGAGGGCAATGTCGCCAGCAACCACGATGGCGTCCCGGCCGTCCCAGCCGGAGGACTCGACCCAGTTGACAGCGTTGAAGAAGGCGTTGGTTCCTCCGTAGCAAGCGTTGACGGTGTCGACACCCTCAATGTTGGTGTTGTCGCCGAACAGCTGCATAAGGACCGACTTGCACGACTTCGACTTGTCCAAGAGGGTCTCTGTGCCGACCTCGAGGCGACCAATGGAGTTGGTGTCGATCTCGTACTTTTTGAGGAGGTTGGATACGGCGGTCAGCGCGAAGGAATAGATATCTGGCGTGAGTCGAGGTCAGCAAAACGAGTATTGCGCAAGGGGTTCATTTTCGGCGGAGTCTGGGAGTAGCTTACCCTCACGGTCGTCGCAGAAAGCCATGCTGGTCTGGCCGAGGCCAATTGTGTACTTGCCGGCGCTGACACCGTCGAACTTCTCGAGCTCTGTCTGGTTGACATACTGGAATGAACGAAGCTTGTCAGCGACTAGTCCTGCTCCTGTTTCCTCGTGCTCTGGCCATAGCACGAGCCCAAGCACCAAGTTGGTGGCAGTCTCGACAGTGGGCTCTGCCGCGCACAAATTTGTTGAGGCAATGACCGGATAGATTGGCCGTCATGGTTATAGCTGCCAGGGGACAAGTACGAACCTGGCTGGGGAAGTAGACCTCAATGGCCTTGATGCCAATGTTTTGGGGACGGGCAGCCATAGTGTAGGGCGTTGTGTAGACTTTGCAAAAGTGAAGAGAGTCAGGGAGCAGTAGTCAACAGATCGGCGACGAGACACGAGCAGGCGGAGGCGGAGGAGAAGAGGGAGTGAGTTGTTGCAAGAGGTGTCAAGGAAGAAAAGAGAGGAGAGGCGGGCAAGTAGACGGGTTATTAAGTCGGACTGCCGTGGGTGGGTACCAGAACGGAGGAGCAGAAGGAGAGAGGTGTCGGTCAAAATAAAATGAAGGGCTGCAACGATGGTGGTGTGTTTGCTGCGGTTGGCCGATCCACGGCAAGGAACTCTTCAACTCTTTTCCGCAGCAAAGGCCCTAGCTTCCTGGCTTCCTCAGGTACCGTGCCACTGTAGGGACCCTGCTAGGTACCTTGGTAGAGACCTCGCATTAGTGGAGGGGTCCCTGTATGCTGGCAGGCTGGTCCCAATTTTACTGACAGACCCCTGTACCCTTGCGCCTTCTTCTACGCGATTGGGGACTTTATCATCCCTGTCGCTGATACGGCATCTGCCCCCTCTACACAATACACCGCCCTTGATAATGTGACCTCTGATAGTCCAACAGTATATCTTTTGTTAATACAGGATGCCGCAGTCTCCTACGCAACACATGGTCCATGTCGGGAACTATGGAGGATACACGTACGTATGCGAGTGTGCGACGTGCGCTTACAGCAAGTAGCATCTGCAATCGGCTGCGATAACGATAGGAACAACGAGGCTCCAGCCTTGCTTGACTCGTTCGAGTTGAGTCAGGAGCCTAGTCCATATACAGCCTTGTCGTTCTCAATAGTACTAGTTCTCCAGCCATATCTTTGCTACCAAGTCATTCTTAATGCCAACGAGTGTGGCATAGTCCCTATCTATCAGGCGCCTGAATCGATCTTGAATAGAGCCAATAGTAGGTCAAGACCGAAACATTAGAGTGCTGGCAGATGCACTACACAGCAGATATGTGGGTGCTTCATATCTAGGTGGAGGATCGTCGCCTGCTGTACTGTACTACCATTCTCTGCGGGAAGTTCACGTGGCATCGCCCCGTGTTTCTCGTTGCAACAATAGATCTCTACAACTACTGTCTGTGTCACGGTCTAGTAATACCCTCAACAGGTATGGCCAAGAAGTCCATGACTTGCCTCCGGACTCTTTTCAGACCCGTTCTTTGAGTGCGGCAAACGCGGGACTGTCTTGAACCCCTGCATTCGCCAATATCTTATCGAGATCTGATAGACCCGACTTGTTTGGGATTGTTCCCAATACGGTCACGAGGCTTTACTATATATCATGGGTAAATAAAGCCACCTTAGGCTCGTAGGCGGCACCCGGTGGAGATATGACCCACCAGTATTTCTTATAGCGTTGAAGGATAGAGGTGACTGCGCAACCGTATATCTATACAAGATAATGCACTGGGCTATAAAATAAATGGTATCCTTTAAAGCCTTTCACAACGCCGCATACTATTCATCAACTAACTAGCGTTTTTTCCAACCCTATCTTTTGTGAAAAGTACGTAAATTTAAATAACAAATTCCTATGAAAAAGAATATGGGATAGTTAGCAAACCTTTCTATGATCAGCTACGGCTTTGAATAAAAAAGGCGTGGAATACTATGTCTAAGGTGTACTTGAAAAAAAGCTGATTGATATAATACGACAACGCTATAAAAATATAACTATTGTACATAAAATATATCTTAACTGGTAAATATTACATATAACAGTTTTTTCTAATTATGTTAAATATATAAAATTTGGGCAGGAAATAGCTATGATTAGCATCGTTGTCAAGTATGGGTGCACGCACGGATGACCTGACAGGGTGGCTTTTCAATACCCATACCACAATAGTAGATACCTGACAGGGGTAGTTTTATTTAGGTCGCATACTATAGTATGGTTCCTGGCTTCTGCTTGATCAACTTGGGTGCTGCATATCGCCTAGTCTTTGCAGCTTCTACTACACAGTAACCCATGTTGTCGCCATGGTTGCAGTCAACAATGGGCCTATGTAGTCAGTTGTAAGCTTGGTACATGAATTAAACTCGCGGCAGGTACCCGTCTGCCCCGTCTGCCCGTCTGACCCTCGCACACATTTGGCGGCTCGGACTCCATATGCAACTGGCTTACACCAACCCGCCACCATGCCACGCATTCACACATTCCAAAGCACCACCCGGGAAATTGTTTGCGAATCTGACACCTCAGCGTAGCCAGCGTGGCTGTGTTCCAAGACCGACCCAGGAACCAAGCTCCAAGGTTTCTGATCCTTCCGGCCGAAGCCAGCAACACATCTATGCGGTCACTGAGGCTTGTCCTTTTGTCACTTTTGGGGCACAGACATGCATGTGCCTCTTTCGGAGTCCCATCTCGGAGAACTCGGTTTGAGCTCTGCTGGAAAACTTCGACCGTCCTTCTACGCTGCTGAAGCAAGATCTCGGCCACACGATTTGCAACAAACGACAACGAAACAATTTTCGAAGGGGGGGGGGACAGGGGGTTACATCGGCCCTGTCAATCTTATCAGATCGATCGATGTGCGTCAAGCCCGCCCGCCCTGCCAAATTCTCTCGTCTCTCCCGCCATGGGGCCGAATCTAGTACGTAAGAACTGGAGTCGACGACAAGACACCATCCTAGCTCTCCATGGATCTATTGATGGCCGCCGGTCTTCGGAGAAGGATCGTCGGTTTTTCACGAATGCAAAGAAAGTACTTTCTTTGTTGACAATGGCGGAATGTGCGTGCGCCGGCCAGGACGGAGCCGGACCATTTTGCGCGTGGGCTGCGCAAAAGTTCGAGGCTGCCAGAGGCTACTACGTGACTGGATATCTTGGCGGGCCACCGGGGAAAGCGTCGAGTCCCTTGGGTGGAAAGGTGCCTCAAAGGCGCATCGCCGGGTTTCTCACGATGTTGCTCAAAGATAAAGAACCGGACCGAAGCGCAGCTGGGCCAGTGCCAAGGGGCTGAGGCCGACCTTGAAAGTGGCATCTGGAGCTATCTGAGGTGGATAGCGCCTCAGAAGAGGCATTGATATCTCAAAATCTCTTTGAGTCGTTCGATGTGCGGTGAGTGGCTCGCTGAACGATACCAACCAGTGGCATTCGTCGGAAGGCAGATATACCAAGATTCTCACAAGGCACGCTAGAGCAACACGGTCTTGACATCGCGACTCTTCTTGTTGTGCGGCAAGCACACCCGGAGAACCCGAGACATTGTCCTGCAGCTCCTCGTGTGCATACCTCAGATGGGTATACTCGAGAATCTTTGACTTTGCTGCTGAACGAAACTTGGCTCTTGGCAGTGGTCTATACTTCGAAGGAACATGCATTCTGCTGCCTTTTTAGACTATATAGATGTCTGCGACGTCTGATCAGTGTCAACACTATTAAGGAGACTTCTTGACCAGCACAAAAGGCTATACTAGGTCCTCCACCTTGATGAACACCGACTTGACCTGCGACCAGTCCTCCAGACTCACCAGGAGGCTCTCGCTGCCCACCCCAGACTGCTTGGCACCGCCGAAAGGCATATCCAATGCCGCCGTCGGCGAGGTGCAGTTGATGCCCACCATCCCAGACTCAAACCCCTTTGCGAACCGCATGGCCTTGTCGATATCCTTGGTGTACACCGAAGCATACAGGCCATACTCCGTATTATTGGCCAGCCTGAGCGCTTCCTCCTCCGTCTTGAACTTGTTGATGCACACCACGGGACCAAAGATCTCCTCCCGCATCACCTTGGAGTCTTCGGGTTGGTCCAGGAAGATCGTAGGGCTCACAAACAACTCGCCATGCTCAGCAGGCCGCCCAGCCTCACACTCAACCACCTCCCCGGTCTTCCTCCCCTCCTCCACAAACCGCCTCACCGTCTCGCTCTGCGCGCGATCCGCCAACGGACCCATCTCCGTCCCACTCACCTCCGGATCCCCTATCTTCCTCTTCCTCGCTGCAGCCTCAAACGCCGCGACGAACTGCGCAGCCACATTTTCCTGCACATACACCCGCGAGTTCGCCATGCACGTCTGCCCACTATGCCAAAACACACTTTCCGCCGTCTCGGACGCCGCCTTGGCCAGCTCCGCATCCGCAAACACGACCGCCGGCGTCTTGCCGCCCAGCTCCATCACCAGGTGCTTGAAGTTGCTCAGCGCGGCCGCGCGCTGGATCGCGCGCCCCGTGCGCACCGAGCCCGTGAACGACAGCGCGCGCACGTCCATGTGGGCGGCGAGCAGCTCGCCGGCGCTGGGCGCCGCGCCATGGCCGTGCAGGATTTGGACTACCCCCGGGGGGAAGCCGGCTTGCGGGAGGAATTGGGCGAAGCGGTGGATGCTGAGGGGGGCTTTTTCTGAGGTTTTCACGAGGAAGGTGTTGCCGGCCGCGAGGGCCGGAGCAAGCTTCTTGGCGAAGAAGGCGAGGGGGCAGTTCCAGGGGATGATGGCGGCGCACTGCGTTGGGGGTTAGCAAAGAGGGCGAGAGAAGCATCAGCTCTAGAGTAGGTACGTACGACTCCGCTGCAACGCACATTAGCCTAAACCCAACCAAAATCAAACGGAGGACCACACATACTAAGGCTGCCTCAAGCTAAGATTCACAAACCCCGGCATATTCAACGAGCTCGTGCCCACCGCATACGCCGCCTCCGCAAAGTAACTCAGATGCGTCGCCGCATACCCAGCGTCAAAGTACGAGTCCACCGGCCGCCCAAACGCAATCGCGTCAAGCCGCGCCAGCTCCGCGTGCTCGGCGAGGATCAGCGCCGCGAGCTTCTTCAGTGGCACGCCCCGCTCTTGCGGCGAGAGCGCGGACCAGGCGGGGAAGGCGGCTTTGGCGCCTGCTACGGCGCGGTCGACGTCTCGGGCGGTTGCTTCGGGGACTTGGATGGGTGTGGGTGCTTAGTGATAGGAGTGAGTGATTGGGGGGGGGGATGTTGGGAGGATGTACCTTTGGCTACAAGGGCGTTGGTGTAGGGGGAGAAGAGGTCGAACGTTGCATTGTCGGACGACGAGGCGAGCTGTGTGGTGTTGGTCAGATGGAAGGGTACGTGGTTTCTTTGGATGGTGACTTGCCTCGCCGTTGATGTAGTGTTTGACTTCGATGAGAGCCATGATTGTCAGGCGTTACAGAGGGATGGTGTTTAGGATGTCTGGTAGCACGCGAGAATTCGTGACCTGCGGTTTTACCGTTCGAGTAGATGGTACGCTTAAGAGTCAGAATATTTTCGTGGGACACAGCAAGGGAATACACTAAATGTCCGAGTAACCACATCGTGATCAACCGTCCCCTATTTGCTGTACGGGTGGGCTCATCAGCGTTTCTTCACTCAACTTAGAAGTCAAAGTGGATGTGGCAGGGGAGCGCGGTGCATTGTATTGGTGAGGGCCTTTCACTGTGGTATTATACGTGGGACATGCACGAGTGATCCACTGGCCCGTTATAATCTGGCCATTATAGATGTGCTCTGAGTCGCGATGGCTCCTCAAAAACAGACAAGTATGTTCTCGTATCGTGGGCATATCGTTTCGCGCGCAGTCGTTCTTCATCACCTACAGCGCGACCTGTGGAGATGTGACAGTGATGGGACCATGTCTCAAGTGGCCGGATGAGAAGACGCAGAAGACAGCATATTCGTGTCTGCATGCCTCGCTGTTTGTAGGATTTGGTCCGATCTAGGAGACGTTGCCAACGACTTTCACGCTTGTAAGTAGTCCGCAGGAAACACATCGTAGTAGCCGTTATGAGTGGAGCCACTTCATTTATCGTAGTGCGTATTGACCAAGAGAGACTTTGTGTAAGAGCTTGGAGTTGAAGAACTGGACAGTTTGCAAACTGCTTTGCGAAGATATCCAACCGATTTCAATATTGAAGAGTCTTGGAGAAGATATCATCGTCTTACGCCGCGCCTTCTACTGCCGATGACTACCTGAACCTTTGTTGGTGGACCAGGAGCAGATCCCATTGAATGCAAAAACGCAGCCGGTATCCTCTTTCGGTTGGAGAGCGCATATTCCACAGGTCGGTGAGGTGGGAGATGAGAAAGGTATAAATCTAAAAATTCAGCTTTTGGGTGAATACACGCACCGCAACTAGATGCAACATGCTATGCAAGAAACGCAGCGCCACACCAGAGCAGCTATCTATGCGCCCCAGAAAGACGAGGGTCTCCCCATCCCCACTCCCCTCTCACCTAGTTGTACAAATCCTCGAAGTCTCGCCATGTCATATTCACGGGCAAGTGCAGTTGAAGAGTACCATCCAGCACCTCCATGGACCTCCGATTCCGTCCCGTCATAGATGGCAGCAACAATTTTTCTTTTCCGATCTATTGAGGTATTCGTTTTCTATGTCCACGCCGATGCTATTGCAACCACAAAATGGCTGTTACTGTAACATCCATGTATGCCGAGTCGGATGGAGGGTTGAAGGTAGCTGTCGCCCGTAGTGCTGCTTTCAGCGTTCGAGGTCGTTTATTTCAGGACCGACCAGAGCTTGGGTGCGGCGCACTGGGTTGCGCAGTGGGCGAGGTGAAAGACTAGATGAGTTTATGTTAGCATTTCTCCAACCTGATGTTTACTGTCGCGCGCTCATCCAATTCGCTCAACTTACACTCCTCCACACAGTCCTCCTTGGCACCGCCCTCGTTCTCTTGTTGGCTGGTGACGCGCTCGACGCACTCATCGTAGTGGTGCTTGGCCGGGTGGCACTGCTTGGACTCCTTGCACTCTGCAGGTCGTACATCTTGTCAGCTCATGTTTCCGCTTCACGAGGAATGCGACTATCCCGGATGCCTGTGCTGTGCGGTTGCTGCTGTTGCCTTTGCCTGTTGCCACTACGGGCTTGAGTATTGACACGGGCGCATCCAGCAACCGCAAGCTTCAAGAGAATGCGCGGGATGATCGGGGTATTTCGGGACAGCACTGACGCTCCTCAAGCTCCTCCTTTGGGTCCTTGGGCTCATCGTCCTCTTCTTCTTCCTCTTCCTCCTCCTCCTCCTCCTCCTCCTCCGCCTCGGGCTCCTCCTCGGCAGACTCGTCCTTGTCCTCGGAATCCTCAGACTCCTCCTTTGCGGAAGCGTCCTCGCCGTCCTTGGCGCTCTCCTCGGCCTGTAAGCAAAAAAGTAGCGCAAGTTAGCGTCTCGTCTATTCAGAATTTGCGCGAGTTGCGCCCATCCACCGTGAGGCCGACTTGTCCTCTTGAATGTTGGAGGACACCCAAGTCCCAATGGCATGGCTGACGAACCTTTGAGTCCTCCGCCTTTTCCTCGGCAGGAGGGGCCTCTGCGTCGGCGACGCTCCATGGTGTCGCCGCGTCGACCAGATCTGTGATGGTGTCCCAGAAACCCATTGCGAAGTGTAGATCAACCGGCAGAGGCTAGGCGAGCAGGTTGGTGTACGGGTTAGACAGAGGCGCGCGTCGCGGTAGTGTGCGGTGTAGTGGTGCTGAATGGCCTGAGTGGTGAGGTCGTCGACCGGGACATCGGAATCGAAGCTCGTCGGCGCTCAGGAAAATCCCGGGTGCCAATCAATCGCAGTTGGTTTGAAATGCATTACATAATTATGCTTAGCTAAGCATCCCTGTGACGACCACCATTGACTTCACCACATCCTCGAGACTAATTGTCTTTGCACCAATTCTATTTCCTGGACATAATTTTGTGACGCATTGCTGTCTCAACCAAATCTTGTAAGTTTTTTCGAGGTCTCGCTCGGAGCTTATGGATTCTTGCCAACATCAGAAGCCTTTTCTAAGAGTTCGGAGACAAGCGAGGGTTGGAACAGGCTTCATAGAGAACGCATCGCTAACAGATTAGCGGTGCAGGAAAATCCGAGTTTACCGTGCACTCCGTCTCCACGTTCAACCATGATCGTCCATGAACCTCATTGTCGCTCCTCCTCTGCCGTCTCGGGGTACAGGAGTACAAGGGCTGCCAAGACTTGTGGTCTTTGGACAGAGGTTCAGAGCCAAGAAGACCGCAAGGTGGCTCTTCAAGACTCAATTTTCGAAGCCACCGTGGTAGCAGATACTTCCAACGTGAAACATGGTCAAATTTATCCTCAAACATCCTGGCAGTTTGATTGAAGACTCACCCCGCAAGTAGGCTTCTGCGGAGCAGACATGTGGGGGAAGTTCGAAATTGTATGTATGTGATGAATCCGCAGGTCATTGGTCCACAGCCTGAGAAATCGTTCCTCAGCAAGTATCAAACATATGTGGTTCACTGAAGCTTCATCTGAATAAGATAAAGCTGGGGCTGGTCCCTAAAATTTTTACCGTCTCCTAATGGGGACTCTAAAATTTAGCATTAAAGCTAAATTTTTAACCTCTTCACTTGTAGACCTCAATATGGAGCCTACAAAAACAGTATCGAGACACAGGATACTGGCTGACGGTCACTGGAAAGCCTCTCAATAGTAGATCGTTCCGCAGGATCATTGACACATGACCTGAAAATGAAAACTCGAAACAGTTGACATAGTCCGAGAGCAATCTTGTGAAGCCAGAACTACAGATTGGATTCTTCATCTCAGACCTGTTACACACAAAGACAAGAGACATTGCACGATCGTGGTCAATTTTGTATGCTCTCGCTCGTCCTCTTATTCCTCATGTCTTGATCCAAATACCCAGCCGCAACCTCCAGCTCCGTCAACTCACTCATCGTCCTCACCAACGGTGGCCTCGACTCCGCCGCCAACGGCACCATACCCACACAACTACCCTCCGCCACACTCGCCTTGCGAGCATCCACTACATCCCCAGCATCAAAATTACTGGGCATCCGCGTCAGCTCCCAACCCTGTTCCACGTCACCCTGCGGCAGCAGCAGCTGCTGCTGCTGCCTCTGCGGAAGTGTATCCTCACGCACGATGTTAGTCTGCGAATAATCGCCCATTGAAAAGATCTTGATGTTGGTCGAGGCATCGGATGTCCCGTGGGATATGGCGACGTGGACGCTTGGGCGTTGCTGGCGCGGTGCTGCTGCTGCTGCTGGGGCTGAGACTGCGTAGCGGTGCAATTCGTGGCCAGGGGCTCGGGCGGAGGTTTTGACGATCCTGACGATGAGGTCCGCCATGTTCATCTCGATTTTGAGTTTGATTAGGTACATGAGTGGGTGGAACTGGACGTATCTGAGACAGTGATTAGAGGTTGGTACGATTTGGTTTCCGGGGAGCAGCTTACATGAACGTGTTGTGGTGGGGGATGGACATGATGATAATGAGGAGGATCTATCCTGACGTTAATCGGCGACAAGCCAGTCATTTTTACTGAGATTCATACTCACGTCCAACGTAATGGAAATGAAAATCATGCCCATGTTGAACTTGTACAGATTCCAGTACTTGGTCAGACCATGGGCAATCAATTCCGACCGCACGATGTGAAGAAAGTACAGGTTCAGGCCTAGGTCGACCAAGAGGAAGATGCCCTTCTCAACGCGATCCCAAATATCGTTCAGATGGATCCATTCCGCGCTGATTTGGAGCCGGGCGGGCATCCATATGATAAACACACTCTACACAACTCACAGTCAGTACATTCCAGAACCACTGAAAATAGCTGTATTTGGGAGCTTGTCACGGAAATCCGGCGGGGAGTACGTGCAATTTCCAGGTAGACTCCTGTTGAGCGAGCTCAAAGGCCATGCCCAAATCACGATCCGCCCGGCCGGACTCTTGCGTTTTTCCATATCGAGTTGGAGTCTCTCGGATGAAGTGAAGTCGAAGCTTACGATGTTGATGGCGCCGATGATGGCAGTGATCACCCACTTCAGCGTGCGCGTACGGCGTGGGTCGCACTTGATGAGTGCGATGCGGTTGACAATGATGTGCATAATGCATTGGATCTGCATGCATCCTTGAGCGTCAGCCATGCGATCATTATACAGGCAAGACACGCCAGGAGAGAATCTGCATGGACAGACGGGCTGCGGACCTGTAATACCCAAAGACACACTATTTGTGATGACACCAACATTAGCATCAACACATACCTTGGAACGGAGCGACTAGGGTGAGGACGTACGTATGCCAAAGAACAGCCAGAAACTAGTTTCACAAGAGTCAGCTATTATTTGCACCATAGTCCATGAGGGAGAGGCCGACGACGACGAACCTTGGGGGTATCACATCCAGAATAAACAAATAACTAATAACCGAAATCACTACACTAGAAACCCACTCAACCACAATCATCATAATATACGGATGCGTAAAAAACCGCCGCGAGCGCCGCCATGTCCTATGTGCTTGGTTAACGATCGTGACTGCCGTGAACGCTGCACACGCAGTCGAGAAACCAAACAAGAACGCAATCAAGGCGACGGACACCTGTGTCGGCTCCTCATTCTGGTACCACGGCGGAACAAGCAGTCCACCCATGTTGCTTGGGGTGGACTGACAACAGTAAACAAATCGGTCTAAAAATAAGTGGGAACCAACATAGCAGAACGAAGACCCAGAACAAACAGACTGGGACTGGGCTCAGGGCAAATAGGCGAGAATGTGCGATCTAAGCCTACCACCGGTACTGGCACACGGCGAGGTGATCGATTTATATTTCTTCGGTGGGGATCGCGGGAGGGCCGCGGCGAGATCGGGGAATAAATCAACTACCAGCAATGAGCGGCAAAATTGAGTGCAGTGCAAAGGAGGAAGTTCTCCCTCCCTTCGGTGAGTTTTTTTCTCCCTTCCCAGCTCCCAAGAGCCTCGACAAACTCTGAGTGTCAAGCAGACATGTCGCGAGCTCAAACTTTCCTGACATCGGGGAGCTCATGACACGAGCCGGCAGACTGCCGACCCTCCAACTTTTCCATACTTTTTTGGCTTGACACTAACATACTGCTCGGACGGAAAACTCCGTAGGCTCTTTTGTAATGAGGGAATGGTAGAAACCCACCGATGGTCTTTTAAAACTGGGGGGCCAGAAGAAGGGATGTGTAAGAGTGAGAAAACCTGCTGCATGCAAATCATCGTCATGCTAAAACGGCAATTCAGAACCCACGAACCTTAACCAGAAATAACCTTTTCCCTACCAGATAGATGCGACGATATGTCGTCAGTTCGCCCAACGAGGAAGTGCTCAACCGCTCGGCATCTCACACACTGCTCCCCCGGCGCCTATGCGCCCGCTGTCGGTGGACGATGTCGATCAACACATCGAGTCATTTCACGATATCCCAAAACATGGCAAACCTGAATTTTCCCAGAGCGAACGACATATGCCAACCTGGCACCCGACAATTGTTCCCCTCGCGCGGCTCTGTAAGGGCGTGCATTCGGATGGATGAACGTTGAAATAAGGTTCTGCTGCCGTCCATCTGCCGCATCGGGACCCGAAGTTTGTCCAAGATGTCTCTTTTCATTGTTGAAACGACGAAGCGGGGCCTCCGAGGGTAGGGGACGGATGTGATGTGCAAACCTAATCCCACATTTACTCAGACCTTAAAAAGCAGCAACACGGAAAGCTATCTGATGGTAGTGACGTCGTTATCGCATGGTCTTGTGGTCACCTGTGAAAACACACTCGCGACTGGACGATGGCGGGCTTGTGACAAGAGTTGCATTCGTTGGGAGTTTATTTTCGTGGGAATTATTGGCCGGCTTGGCTCGTCTGGGTTCTGGTGGCAGCGCATGAGCGCGACGACATCATTTGGCAATCTCCCTCGACAGAAACTTTGACGAACTTGGCCTTCGTCATGCATGCAGGGTCCAAGTGACAAACTGCGACCACGACGACAACATGGCATTCTATCATCGAAGTCTCACGGCACAGACTTTCGACATATCGTACTTGGCCGTCGTCATGCCGCTAAGGTCCAAGTGACAGCTGCGACCACGACGACAACATGGCATTCTAGCTTTGAAGTCCTGCGACGCGGACTTTGATATACAGTACTTGGCTGTCGTCATGCCCGCAGGGTCCAAGTGACAGCTGCGACCATGACGACAACATGGCATTCTACCTTCCGAGTATCACGGCACAGACTTCGATATGCAGTACTCGGCCGTCGTCATGCAGGCAGGGTCCGAGTGCGAGCTGCGACTACGAGATCGTAGAGGAAGGGGTTGGTTGGTCTATATCCCCAATGCGATCGTCTGAAATTTCAGGAGGAATGTGTTGTCTCTGGAGGCAAGTGGGCCTGCGGGTGAACGCCGGTGACTTTTTTTAGCTTTTTACTTGTGGAGGTTTAGTCGGCCTGCGGAGGAACGCCGGTGACTTTTTAGCTTTCACTTGTGGAGTACTTCGTAGACGTCAGAAAACCTCAGACGATGCAGTGTCCTTGCATAGTAAATGGTCTGTGAATACACTTTTTCACGGGGTGGATATGAGTGAGTCGCTAATGGCTCTACAGTTCTGCGCTCCCCTTGCGTTGATTATGGCAGTCACATCCGGAAACACAAAGTTCATAGGTGAGATCTCAATGCTGCGACCTTCGTTAGCCGTACTAGACGACCAGAGAGTCATTCCAAACAACGAACGGGGAAAGTGTGCTCGAGCAATAGGGGCATCAGTGCTTGTTGGTACCAAACTGAATAAACCAAGAATGCTGCAGTTCTCATCAGGAAGAATATGCAGTCAGAGAGTCATTTCTTGAGAGGGACCAAATGTCACGAACATCCAAGTGCGACCGTGCAACCCTTCTATGAACCACAGAGGCAGCGGTTGGAAGAGTACGCTCGAGCAATAGGGGTATCGATACGTATGCGAGTCCTTACCTAGACGATCTTGTGAGCACTGAGAACCAAAAACCACGAAAATGCCCCCTCTCCCCGCCAGTCGCCGCTGACGTCTGCAATACAACTCCCTTCGGATATTCCCCATGCTGCTGCTTCCTCACTGGTCCCTAAGCGCCTCCTCCTGCTCCCGCTCGTCCATCTGCTGCTCCACCGCCTGCGCCTGCGCCTCATCATACCCCGGCGGCGGCTCATCCGGCGTCACCTGCATCCGCCCCGCCCCGTTCCCAGCCGGCTGCGGAGCCTGCGGCGTCTCAACCTGCGGCGGCGCCGCGGAGGGCACAGACACGCTTCCGCCAGCCGCTGCGGGCGTATACGCGGGCAAATCGTCGTCGTGCACCGTGACGCGCGCGCCCGTCTCACGCATGACGTCGCGCGCGTGGATCAGTCGCTCGTACATGACGGCGTACTTGCTGTGGAATTCGTTCATGCCGCCGTTGTTGAAGATCATGAGCGCCTCGATGCGCGGGATGTCGGCCGGGATGCCGCCACCGGGCCGGGGCCGCGCTTCGACTCTCCAACGCCAAGCGCCGAAACCGAGGTAGTTGCCTGGTCGGGGTTGCGGGTCGTATGTATCCAGCATGAAGGCGGAGAAGGACTGGAATGCTGCAGTGGGTTTTGCGGCGAGGTAGAGGATCTGCTTGTGTTAGACTGGGTGTTTTTGCGAATGGCAGTGGGCATGATGTTATGCCCACATCTCCGGCTGGTCTTGGCTCACTCACCCTTTGAGTCGTCACATAAGCAACGCCGTCGTTGCACTTGATCGAGTAGTTCGCATGGGGTGTCCGTAGACCGTCCGCGACCTTGAGTTCTAGGCTCACACTCCCTGGGCTCTTAAGCAGCACTGTCTCGCCTTCCAAAGGTTCGATCTCGCCATTCTGCTTGAGCATCACCCAACTGCGGTCACTGTCAGTCACATCTGGATCCGAAGTCCGTCGTAATCTAGGCGCGATAGGGTGGCTGGCGCGCCGGATGAAGCTTGCTGGGGATGGAAATTCCGCGCCACTCCTAGCAAGATGGATGGCAGCGCCCGGGTCTGCTCCATAGAAATCCATCGACTATAACCACTTGGGGGCAGAAGAGGGTGGAGGAACGGCCGAGAATCGAGAAGTCGAATGGGGAAAAGGGCATGTGTCGTTGCGAGTGGAGTAGGTGAAGAGGATAGGTTCCAAGAGGTGGGGTAGCATATGCGGGTGGATAGGGACTTGTGTAGGGATACCGGTAGAGGAGAGGGCAGGATGGACTGACTTTATCGACATTTTGGCCACGAGATTGTCGACCTTGGCAAGCCGGTGAGCTGGTGTATTAGCCCGAGTACGCAGATGCGGCTCGAAACTGGTCCCACGATAGTACCGAAGTGGGTTTGGAGTTGAGCACCGGCACCGCCTTCGTGTAAGCGTGTGCAACGGCCAATCGGACCCTTGCCTGCGAGAGTGACTGCAGTAGCTCAAGTTGAGTGGATCTTCTGGAAGAGTTCGACGAAGAATGACCAACAAATGCGGATCCCAGCAGCGGTTCGTCCGGAGGCTGGACTTGGCCAACGGTCTCAGACTGGGTGGGTAGAGAGCGAGTGCGGTGGCGCAAGGCGCAGGCAGGTCTCGCCAGATGGAGCGTGCCGACAAGGCAGACAGATGCTCGGACGCGTGCGCGGCATATGCGCCCGAATAGTCGGCCTGCAGGACGGCAAGACAAGTGGACCTCCGGAGACCATGCCTAGACACCCCGTGATCCGGTCCAGTATCGTCAAGGCCGCTGCAGAGTGCGCACGATGTCCAGCTGCAAGCAAGTGATGCCGCTCAAATCAAGATGGGTGGTATCTACGGGCGTGCGTGAGCCCGAAGCGTCAGATAAGCAGTGATCCTTTCTTTTGTTCGGAGGGGGGCCGACGTGGGGAGTTGATGGGTGACGAGACTGACGTCGTGGATACGGCAGAGACAGATCCGCCTGGGCAAGGCGAAGAAGACGTGCATAGAACATCTGGAAGCATTGATCCGGCCGTGAGGCCTGGAACCCGTCCGATGAAGTCTCAGGAGCAGACCTTTGTCAGAATGATACATGCGTACCGCGGCTTCCTCCAAGGCGGCTGTCTGCCTTATCACTGAGACAATCCAAAAAGAAGCAAGATCAATTCGACCTCACTCCTTCATCAGCGCAGACAGCCCTTGTTTGGATACTGCGGAAATTTGCTATGTGACTGGAATTACTTCAATGGAAGTCACCGACGATCTTATTTCCGGCTTCTTCCGAAGAGCGCATCCGCATGTGCCGGATACCAATGTTGGAAGCAGTTCACTGCAGTGTACTCGACTGTGTGGGCGCACAGAAAGTCTATTGATTCACACCGGTATGCTCTTCGCGGCTCGTCACCAATGCTTCTCAACAAGAACATTTTGATCCATCCCTTCGACTTCCAGGACACGTAATAATGAATGAGCATGATCTGCGCTTATGAAACTCTAATCCTGATTGTTGGCGGATATCGTCAATTTGCATCTGCGCGAGTGGCATGCTTTCTGCTCACTGCCTGGGCAGAATTACTTTTTGAATTCTATATACTACATATGGGTGGCTGGAATCCACAGAAACGACCCTGACAATTTTGAGACGGATCTGATCGCCCAGAGTCGCATGCTACTGCTGGGAACATGCGGTCGTCAGGCACACAACGAAGCTGAGCCCTTTGAGAGCCATCTTGCAGGATCCGGCACCGCTCATGACATATTTCTGAGGCTGTTTGTTACTTCCTGCCTGGTCTCTAACATTTCTCATCACCCGGTGTGTGAGTTCCACAGATCTACGCTTGGCTCAGCGGAAACGCCTACCGATGAGTGATCAGCAAAGCAAAGAATTCGCGAGCCCTTTGTTCGGGTCAGGTTCGGCTAAAGGTCTTCAACAGGATGCACCACTTCCGAGGTCATGGCTTCGCATCATCCTTCTCTATGAGCACAGTACCCAACCCATATGGTGACCTGACGTTGGAGAGACTTTCCATCAGCCGCTTGTGCTAATTCTCGAGGCAAGCAAGGTGTGTATCGCCTTTTATTTGAAATCAGGTCAGCCACTGCTGAAAGATACCACGCAACTCAGTCCTGGGACTTTTCAAGAGGATTGCAACATTTTATTATACACCCGAGTCCACAGGCCGTAAACACTACTCTATATTACCCCGACCAGCCCCTCTCGGCGTCGCAGCCCGCCCACTCACCAACCCTCCCACACAAAATCCGGCACCACAGTCCTCATAATCTCCCAATGCCCCACCGCACTAGTCTCATGAAACTTCTCCAGTACCGACGTATCATTCCGCCTCAACGTGGCCACCTCCCCCTCTGCCTTGAAGTCGCTCTCAAACACCTCGTGCCGCGGCGGCAAGAAGTGCTCGCGCGTGCGGCTCTGCAGCATATCCGCGGCGACGGCCTTGCGGAAGGTTAGGGGGCGGTCGACTTTAATGCAATAGATGCACATGTTGGTGAAGTCGCGCTGCTCCGCGTCGGCGGCTTCGTCGTCGCGCGGGTTCTCGCGGTAGATCCGGCAGGAGGGGAAGACTTCGCGGATGGTTTGGACTACTATCTTGGGGGGTGGGAGCATCATATCGCCGGCATAGTTCTGGGAGCCGAGGTTAGCATGGTTTGTGGGTTGTGAGTGAGGCTTGGGAGGATGGCGTACGATGGCAACCACGCCGTTGGGTTTCAGCAAGGCGTTCAGGTTCTCGAGGAACTCAAGGGTGAATAGAGGGACTGGCTCGGCGCCGCCGGTGAATACATCGTGTACGATGTAGTCGAACTTGCTGTCGGTTGTGTTGACGAGCTCCTCGGTGTAAGTCACGGCATCGGCAATGACAGGCGTGTGGTTGGATGGCAGCTGGAAGTATCTGGCCGCGAACTCGTGCACAACAGGGTCAATTTCCACGACGGTGGTGTCAACGCCATGCGCGACCAATGCTGCGGGCAGAGTGCCAATTCCAAGACCGCTAAGACATATGTTAGATAGCTGTGAGTTTTGAATGAGTAGTCAATTGCGACTTACATCACAAGTGCGTTGGCTTCGTGGTCAAGAATCGGCTCAGGCGTCTCGACCATTCGTACAGCTTCGAGCATGGTAAAAATGCCATAGATTGGCTCTGCCACAATCTTGCCCTTGTAACGGATCCATTCGCCTCCCAGAAGACTGTGGTCGGCTCGCATGACCCGGTAGCCCGTCTCAAGGTTGTCAAGTACAGAGATGTAGCCTGTCAAAGACTCCCTTCTCTCCAGCAGCGACCAGTCGGAGGCCAGCAGGGTGCTGTTGAGCGACTGAGTTGCCATAGGCGTCATGAGGTGTGTGTTGAGAACCGCCGTGTGCAGCAGCGCCGGAAGGGCAAAGACCAAGTACTTGGACGGCGAGAACAGCGCATAAGAGGCGGCGAGGATGGTCTCCAAGACAATGCGGGTCTGGAAGAAGGTCTGGCCTATGTGTTCGCCCAAGAACTTCCCTGACGAGCCCTCGATGAATTTGTAGTATCCGTAAGACAGAATTCCCGGAGCCGCATCGCGCACGAATCCAGGAAGACGAGAGAGGTCGGCGCCCTCGAGGTAGTTGGCAGTGCAGGCCACCGACAGGATGACCAACGGAACGGTAGACAAGAGCTCGGTGATGAAAGGCCCTTGAGTGGCACTTAAGGTGGCGCTGAACTTGAAGAGGAAGAACTGGGTGACAGGAATGTAGAAGGCCACTACAGGCAGCAGATATGCCAGCTTGATGGGCACCAGTCGGCCGAGGTGTAGGTTACATGACCAGCCGACGAAGACACCAGCCAGTATAACTTTGTTGTGCCATAATGAGACCGGTATGGAGCCATATACTGGAGATAGCGTGAGCTCAGAGACGTTGGCGAAGACAGCAGTCAATGCGATGAGGACCATAGCTTTGAGATAGACCGCGGTCTGCTCTTTAAGCCACCTGCCCCATGTCTCCTCATTGGCCTTTGCGCGCAGGTCTCTGAGCTCCTTCTCGAATGAGGCTTGAGTGAAGGATGAGTTCGCATCTATGTTCGGAACCGCCGGCGCCGGCTTAGCCTTCTTGTTTGATTTTTTGGGAGGCATCGTGAGCCAAAGGACGGCGAGTAAGATATGTTCAGGGTGAAAAGACGAGTGAGCAGGATGCAGAGTAGATGGGGTATCACGGGACACGAAATATGGTACAAGTGAACAGAAGATCCTCCAGAATATCGCTACACTGCAGTTCCAGCTGCTCGCATGTTGGAAAATAACACAATAAAGTGCTGAAGATGGTTGACGATAGTGGCATGTGCTGGCGCAATCTGTTCTCAAACAGAACGTCTCCCAACATCACGACCCTGAATTTGTTTCGACTGGGGGCCCCTTGCCCCTGACTTCAGCCGCTGATTACCCCTGCCCGACCACCCGGGATCTGCCTGATCAGCCGGAGAGTGAGCCGTGAGAAGCCGCCAAAATGACGCAGCTGGGAAGCTCAATGGCAACCAAACGCGGGGGAGATCTGGAGTTGTGTCTTTCTGGAAGCATACCATCTTGTAGTGACAATCCGAACACTCCAAGACCACACGCACACACACACACACACACAAGGGCTGATACGAATTTCTTCTGGACGAAACGAACACGACACGACAAAATGGCTCCCATTACTCAAGAACACCAACTGGTCGATCTCGGCCAGAAGAGCTTATTTAGTGCGTGTCCCACATCGGCTCCACGTTGACGCTGCCCTTGCTTTGACACTGACAAGTGCCCATTAGTATCTGCTGCTGCTATTGCCTTCAACCCGACATTCTGGAAGTGAGCTTAACGTCCCTATTCTTCCCCCCATTACTCACAAGACACGTCGTCTAACCCAATTCCACACAGCATCGTCGCCCGACGAGAATACCGCACTCGCTTCCTGACAAAGACCTTTGGCGGTAATTCCCAAGCAGCCTGCTACGCCCTCGCCGCAACCATCTTCTCCCTCGGCCTCTTCCGCGACTTCCTCTACGAGCGCGCCCTTCGCCACCAGCCGACCCATCCTCTTCTCGAGACCAACGCCGTCACGTACCTCGGCTATGGGCTGATCGCCGCCGGCAACGTGCTGGTGATATCCTCGACGTGGGCGCTGGGCATCACTGGCACGTTCCTCGGCGACTACTGCGGTATTCTGATGGACCACATGGTCACAGGCTTCCCGTTCAACATCTGCGATGCGCCCATGTACTACGGCTCGACCTTGAGCTTCTTGGGCACGGCGCTGGTGTACAGCAGGCCTGCGGGCATCCTGATCACCGCGTGGGTGCTGACGGTTTATTTGGTTGCGCTGCAGTATGAGAACCCTTTCACTGCGAGCATCTACGAGAAGCGTGCCAAGGAGACGGCCAAGGGAACGTCGTCTGAGGGCAAGAAAGAGCTGTGATTGTGTGTCTGTCGCAAAGACTCAAGTGCATGCTGTGGATTGCGAGAAGTGGGGAAATCTGGCCGACAGCGATGAGTGATGAATGGGAGAGCATGCGTGCGTGCATGATGTTCACAGCATGTCTGGCATATGAAAACAAACGAATATTTGAACGATTCTGTACATGCAGCCTCGGCGCGAGAAGGCGTTAAAAGACCGGGGAGTCAAAGAAGGGTTAGGCTCATGTGGTGATCTGGTTACATAGCATCGCCGGTGAGTGGCCATTTTGGGCGAGTGCAAATTAATTCTGAGAGAAGGAGGATGCTGTGTCTCCTTGAATCCGGACAAGATCATGCTGTTCACTTCGTCCGTGGAGCTGCCCAGCCTTGTTCAGTTGGCCATCCGCGGTCGAGACCCGCTTCATTGGAAGACGACATGTCGACTGCTTGTCGCCAAGAATGATTCCACGATGCGGCACGCAGCTTTTGACACTAGTTTCCGCAGCTCTACACCAATAATCATGAGAATCTTCACAGCGACTTCATTCACGCTGTCGGGCCAAGCTCGGTAGTCGGAGCAGCTAGCTGCCGAAGTTGTGGCCGGGCCGCCGGGCAGTCACGGCGGGTCAAGCCGACCACACTTTGACGTTGTGGTCATGACGCTTCCAGATCCCGCCCACTGGCCTTAGTGTCAACATGTCTGCGTCAAGTATAGATTCACCGACCTTGATGGCCGTTGCGATGGAGTGTTGCTATTCTCGCATTTTCCACACCGGCAGATTGCGTGGCCCTAACTGTCCCAAAGACAAACAAAAGATGGTGCGAGCTTTCAGAGACCCGCTCAGCCCATTTCCATAACGTCAGCGAATTTGCACACAACTGACCTCTCCCTTCATACACATACGATCTGCAGTGAGCTTCTGGAACGAATCCTCCGATCATCATCCAGGTTACTGATCTCCACTAGCCCTTCTGTTGGGGCCGTCGTAATACCCAAATCCGGGGAAGGAGCCATCCACAAGCACATGGCGCCAAGCTCTAGCCCGCTTCGCAGAAAACTTTAGGTTTTGTAAAAGTCGCCCAGTCGACACAACTATCGCATCATGATAGACATCGATGACTCATCCTCGCCGGCTCACGCGAACCTAGCAGCACCACTCATGGCGCCGCGTGGTGAAGACCTGAATATTCGACATGCCGCTGGTCGTTCCACCACCCCGCCACTCGAGGTGACACAGGCGCGGCTCGGTCAAGGCAAACAAGGCCAACGTGATGGACTGGCACAAAGGCGGAAGCCGGCGTCGACGGATTCCGATGGTGCACGGGATGCTTACGACGCCTTCACTTCCTCGCGTGTCGAGCAGGAGGAGCCTTCCATCTCGTCTCGGACGCAGTCGAGGCTGAATCCCCAGGAGAAAGAAAAGCGACCCCCGTTACCAACGCCTGCTTCCACGCCGCCCGCAGAGGGAAACTTTGCGTCAGGGAATGGTCGGGGACAGCAGGAATGGTCACTGGCGCGGATACGGAATGGCATCATTACGTTTGGGAAGTTCGTTGGGCCTGGGTTCATGATCGCCGTGGCATACAGTGAGTGCCCCCTAGCAAGACCACTCTTCACCTGATGACTGACACTCGACATAGTCGATCCCGGAAACTATGCCACGGATATTGCAGCCGGTGCTTCGTATCGCTTCCGCCTACTCTTCATTGTCCTACTCAGCAACTTGTTCGCTATCTTTCTGCAGAGTCTTTGCATCAAATTGGGGACCGTCACGGGCCTTGACCTTGCGCAGGCTTGTCGAGCGTTCCTTCCGCGGTGGCTGAATTATGTTTTGTATGCCATGGCTGAAATCGCCATCATTGCAACCGATATAGCAGAGGTAAGATACGTCCCCTATGGTGGCTCCAGCCTCTGTTGATGGAAGTCTTGACTCTCGACAGTCTTGCATGGAAACGAGGGGCCGCACACAGTCCCGGAAGATAGACTTCTGCCATGTCTGAACATTCGATACTAATCCCACTCCAGGTTATCGGCACTGCTATCGCGCTCAACCTACTTTCCAATGGCCGCCTACCTCTGGTCGCAGGATGCGCCATCTCCATCCTCGATACACTCATCATCCTGCTCTTCTACAACCCCACCGGCTCTATGCGTGGACTTCGGGCCTTTGAGTTCTTCGTCATGGGTCTTGTCCTAGCTGTGGTGGTCTGCTTTTGCATACAGATGTCACTGATCGAAAACACGGCCGTCGGCGAGGTCTTGCGCGGATATCTCCCGTCTAGTGCCATCGTGGAGCAGAAAGGCCTCTACCAGGCTTGCGGCATTCTGGGCGCAACAGTCATGCCGCACAGCCTGTACCTAGGGTCCGGCATGCCGCAAGCTCGATTGAGAGAATACGACAGAAAAACGGGCCTTCTACCATCGCCAAATTCACCAACTAGCGACGACTCTGAGAAATGCGCATACATTCCCTCGCTCGCAGCTATCCAGCACTGTCTGAAATATTCCATTGCCGAGCTGGCGATCAGTCTATTTACTTTCGCCCTCTTCATCAACTCGGCAATCCTCATCATTGCTGGAGCCTCGCTCTATGGCAATGAGCAGGCGCAAGGCGACGACATATTCGCCATCCACGACCTTCTCGCCTCCAGCCTGGGAAAAGGCGCCGGTATTCTGTTCGCCCTAGCTCTTCTCCTCTCCGGTGTCTCCGCCGGCATTGTCTGCACAATTGCAGGGCAGATGGTCAGCGAGGGCGCACTCAACATCAAGTTGCGCCCTTGGCTGCGAAGACTCATTACGAGATCGATCAGTATCACACCCAGTATCGTTATTGCTGGCGCCGTGGGACGAGAGGGGCTGGACGCTGCGCTCAACGCCTCACAGGTTGCACTGAGTGTTGTGCTGCCGTTTGTGTCAGCGCCGTTGATATACTTCACTTGCATGAGCAAGTACATGAAAGTTGGCTTAGCAAGTGGCAGGGCTGTCGGTGCTGATGAGGAAGACGAAGACGTTCGCGGCGATAGTGACCTGACAAGGCGGGGAAATGCCGATTCTGGCCCCGACAGGGAGCATGTCAAGATGGCCAATTCGATGGTGGTTGTGATTGTAGCGGTGGTAGTGTGGGTCATTATAGCTGCGATGAATGTGGCTAACCTGGTATTACTGGGGCTTGGGAGAGCATAGGGAAAGTACAGAATCAGCATATTGGATACAGTACAAGAATTTACACTACTGTCGTGCGTCGACTGTGGATGTGTTTCAACAACAGAGTTCCGCAGACCGAGGGCTTCGTAATATTCATCCACGCCGGATGACTGTGTGTTTTGTAGCGTGTCCCATCGCACTGTCAGCGGAGGTTCGTGATGTCAAAGCACAGATGCTGTGCGGACAAGCATCTTCGCCGAGACCGAACCGTGTTTTGGTGGTACCACACAGCAGGCTCTGGGTCCCTAGCCCTCCCCACCAGCAATCTGTTTGTCTTAGCGCCATCGGCGTTCGATGACGCCCTAGACTCCTTTGGAAAAGGGTCCAGATCGATGGACGCGGCTCAAATGGACAACGGCTCAATTTACCGTCCGGCGCGACGATTCGGACTTCTGGAAATCGATGCTTTTGGATGTGGCAGAAACATTTTTGAAACGAGCGGTGCGCCTCGCGGGATATACTTATCTTGAAGGGTCTTGTCCTTTTGGTGAGCCGAGTTTCTCTTCCATATCTCATCCGACTCTTACCAAAGTCAAGAGCTGTAGGCACGGCATCGAAACAGTTACAACAGCCGTTTGCAGCGTTGTTGAAATTGGACAGTCGAGACATTGGCGCGCAAGACTAGCGGATACAAGTCGGCAACCAAAGTAAACAACAGCAAGATTGTGAGATTCCCACTCCACCTTCGCGACAATGGCTTCAACCGCGGCCCCGGACGCCGCCAAGGCTCCACACGACGCCACTCCGGTCCCATCTCACGGGCACGAGAAGGATCTCCACCCGGCCACAAGCGATCCCAAATCGGAGCTCGGCACGGCGTCCGCCGCCGAGCCCGACGGCGACGTCGCCTACCCGCAAGGCCTCACGCGCTTCCTCATCATCGCCTGTCTCTGCCTGTCGGTCTTCCTCGTCGCGCTGGACCAGACCATCATCGCGCCCGCGCTGGGCGCAATTACCGCGCAATTCGACAGCACGCGCGATATCGGCTGGTACGGCAGCGCGTACCTGCTGACCGCGACCGCGCTGCAGCCGCTGTACGGCAAGCTGTTCAACAACTTCTCCGTGAAGACGATCTACCTGCTGGCGATTTTCGTGTTTGAGGTCGGGAGCTTGCTGTGTGCGGTGGCGCCGACGTCGACTGCGTTTATTGTGGGACGCGCGGTGGCGGGGATGGGCACGGCGGGGCTGTTTAGCGGTGCGATTGTTGTGTTGAGTTATACGCTGCCGTTGCGGCGGCGGCCGGCGGCGTTCGGGCTGATTGGGGCTATGTGGGGAGTTGCGTCTGTGGCGGGACCGTTGCTGGGAGGGGCGTTTACGGATAAGGTTACTTGGAGGTGGTGCTTTTATATCAGTGAGTATCTCGCAGTTGTGTTGCGTTGGTGTTGACAGCGCTAACAATTTGACCAGACTTACCCATCGGCGGCCTCGCCGTGGTGCTTCTCTTCTTCTACCTCAACATCAAGGGCCAAAAGAAGCAAGGCAACACCTTCCTCGAAAAGATCCTCAAGCTCGATCTCCTCGGCACCGCCGCCCTCATCCCTGCCGTCATCTGCCTCCTCCTCGCGCTCCAATGGGGCGGCTCGACCTACCCCTGGAGCAACTCGCGCATCATCGGGCTCTTTGTCGGCGCGGGCGCGCTCGGCGCCGTCTTCGTCGCCATCCAGTTCTGGAAGGGCGACGAGGCGACGCTGCCGCCGCGCTTCTTCCGCAACCGCAACGTGCTGTGCGCGATGCTGTTCTGCTTCTTCTTCGGCGCAGCGTTCTTCCCGCTGATCTACTACCTGTCGCTGTACTTCCAGGCCGTGAACGGGGATAGCGCTGTGGAGGCCGGGATCAAGCTGCTGCCGCTGCTGCTGTCGACGGTGCTGATGTCGATTGTCAGTGGGGGGCTGATTAGTGCGATTGGATATTATAACCCTGTGGCGCTGCCGTGCATGGTGCTGTTTGCAGTTGGCGCGGGCATGATCACGACGTTTGGGCTCGACTCGCCGATTCGCGTGTGGTTGGGCTATCAGGTGCTGTGTGGGCTGGGCATCGGTGTGGGGTTCCAGCTGGGCGTGCTGGTGGTGCAGAATGTGCTTCCGGCTGAGGATATTCCTGTGGCGACGGCGTGCGTGCAGTTCTTCAACCAGATCGGCGGCGCGATTTTCATTGCGGTTGCGCAGACGGTCTTTCAAAATGGGTTGATTGAGGGCGTTGCGAAGAATGCGCCGGGGATCGATCCTCGGATCTTCATCAACTCGGGCGCGTCACAGGTGAGGCAAATTCTAAGGCAAATGGGTCGCGAAGCGGATACGGAGATCGTGTTGACGGCGTATTTGGATGGGTTGAGGAATACGTACTACATCGCGGTCGCGTGTGCGGTTGCGGCGTTTTTTGCGGTAGCCGGGCTGAGTTGGATTAGTTTGAAGAAGGACAAGGGCGTGGATCCGAAGGAGCAGCGAGCTGAGGGCGAGACGAGTGATCTTGAAGCTCAAGGCAAGCTGACCTAGGGTGTTTGTTTCCATCAGTTGTCGTGGATGATTCCATCTTGGTGGTCGATAGACTGCATTGTGGTCAGGTCTGGTAAATATCCAGCATCACAGCATACAAAACGGCGAGGCCTAGCATACAAATACCCATAATGTATTAATACAGAGCCAGGACGGCGAGTCCGCTTTCACTTCATTGATTATATAAAGTAGTCTTGCGCACAAAGGTGAACATCCAAAGGCAGTCATTTGGAATTTCAAGGAGATTGTGGCTCCCGCGGCGAGCACTCGCCAAAGTGATGCCGTCTCAGAACACCTTACAACACCACACACGAAGCCTGTGGGCGGGATACCGATACTCAAAAAGGGCCATAAAACCGTAGCGTAACCTGCCTATGCTCTTATTCCATAGCATCGTTTGAGACACTAATCTCTGCGCAAGAAAAGAAATACGTGCACGATGACATCCGAATCACCAGCCTCTACCATGCGAAATTGGAAGAAGAGTGTCCAGTCAGTAGCCTCCAACTCACCACTGTACCATGCAGATTTGCCCTGAGATACTGACCGGGTACCTGCTCGCTGCTTGCCGAGAAGTTTCCCACTGGAGGCCCTTATATAGACACATGATACTGCAGCTGAGCGATGATGGTTGAGAGCGGGCGGACCATATCTGATCTCCCACTTGGTGTAGATGCAAGGCACTGCTTGTAAAGCGCTGGCAATGTCATTACCTCTATCCATCTTGTATGATCAGATGCGGCACGCAACTTGATGTACCGTGGTCACTCGGCCCACTGTCGCTGACGCCGAGGACTTGAGCAAGCGAGCACTATTCTGCATCCCGCTTGATCAAAGCCACCCACCCACCAAGGCCTGGGCACGAGGATACCAAAGGCGCACCTCAAGATGGCCCCCAATCACAACGGTGGAAAGTTGCCATCACCTTTAACGCCAACCAGCTGTTGGCCTTTTCTTTCTAAGTCGGCATCGAACGTCACAGCGCCGCCACCGTACACCAATTGGTCTAAATCTAGTTCACCACCTCCACACGAGCAACCTAACTGCTCAACGCAGGCTTCCTCGTCTCCACCCTCCCCGCCGCCTCAACCGCAGACTCCCTGCCCCTCTCATTGACTCTCTTACGAAATGCCTCCACATGCGCCGGCACCTCCATCCCCGCCCTCTCCGGCGTAGCAATCGGTTCCCCGACCGCCATCCACACCGGCAACACGCCCCGCCACACACTCCCATCGCCATCACCCTTCTCAGCCGACGGCGGACCCGTGCGGATCTTGGCACTGCCCGTTCTGATCTTGACGCGCAGCACACTCGTACTCGCCAGCTCAGCCGGGTCCAGCGGCAGCACGGTGTGCGCCCAGCGGTCGGGAACGACCGAGTCGACGGTCTGCTGCATGGCCCAGAGCTTCTCGTCGGGCGACGTCACGAGGGTGGCGTGGCCGAAGACGACGGCCGAGCGGTAGTTGTAGACGTGGCCGTTGGGGGTGGAGGTGAGGACGATGCCGTTGAGGGAGGGGGCGGCTACAGAGATGGGGAGGCCTTCTTCTGTGGTGGGCGGCGCGGAGCTGGGGTTGGTGGTGCGTGCGAGCTGCATGAGGCGCGCGGAGATGTAGCCGTGGAGGTATAGGTCTAGCACGTCGCCGAGGCTGGCGGAGGGGCGGGTGAAGGAGCCGGTGAAGCCGATCATGGGGAGGAGCATGGGGAAGGGGGACGTGGGGGTGGTGAAGGCGACGTGGAGGATGGGGCTGGTGTTGAGGATTGTGTGGATTGTTTCTAGTTCGTGTGTTCCTGGAGTTCGTGTTCAGTATCCAATCATTCAGCATTTCTTATTTTTGTATGTACCTCGAGCAGGGAACCGCTTCACGGTGCTGTAGGGCTCCCTTGGATACTCAAGAGTGATAGAAGGCATGTCGAGTGAGTATATAAGCAGTGGCCGAGCGTGTGCGCCCAAGCTGGCAATCCGGCAGCCAGGACTGGTAGAGAAGGACTGACAGAAGTGTCACAGAGGGAGTGCAGTCCCGGGGAGACAGCGAGCAGGTTCATGGTGAGAGAAGGCGGTGGTTCGGCAGATATGCAAGCGGAGGTCCAACGAATTCTCGTGTGAATTTGCTGTAGACTCGATTTTGCTCTGGTGCCAAAAGCCTTGTCTTTAGCCGGCCGTCAAGGAGGAAAGCTGATAGCTACAGATAGCCTCGCCGGCCATGATGCAGGACCGAGGGGGGAGATAGCAACGTCTTTGGCGATGGCAAAGTCGTTACATAAGCATGCAGCATTACGGAGCAGGCAGCAGTTTATTACACGTATAGCCTCGAACGACGACGACGGTGTCAAAGACCTGCCACCAACACACAACCATGTCTCCAATGTTCGGCGAGACAGATTACCAGTGTCACTGGCCTTCAGTTACACAACTGCCTTGTTCTCCACCACCACAGCCAGTTTAACAACATGTGTTCTTGGCTGTTGGGCCGAGTGACGACTGTGTCGACTACATGGAACTACACTGCGGGAGGTTGAGGACTTGCACATATGCATGCTGAGGACTTACTGGAAAAGGGCTAATGTGGTCCTGTAGACGGCTGGTAACTCAGCAGACCAGTATATCCGGCGGCCGTCTGCAGCATACAGACCAAGTCTCTTCGCAAATGTTCCCCCACGACCATGGGCCAACAAGCAATTGAGGCGACACCATGAACCAACGCAACATCCTCCCCAGTAATACATCCGTCAACCGCCTCAAACTCCCCGATGCCGCCCTCGGGATCTCGCTGCCACTCGGCCTTTACGAGCTTGACGTGGCCGTCATCCGGCGCCTCATCGTGGACCTGAACGAAGAAGCTGGACCGTGGGGTCATCTGCGCACAGGAGTTGCGATAATACAGCCCGGCGTCGGCGGCGCGTGGATTCGCGGCCTTCACCTGGGCAGCGGAGGCCGTGAAGCGCGCGCCAAGAGCGTCCCTGGACGCGCCATCTAAAGCGGCCTTGTCCTCGACAAAGGTGAACTCGTGGCTGTCTGCCATCTCAGGCGCATCCGTGTCGGCGAATGCCTCGCGCGACTCAGAGTCTGCGGTGTAGGTGATGCGGTAGATGACCCAGCCCCATTTGTCATGCTGTATAGTATTGAGGTTTGCCTGCAAGTGCTTCATCTCGGACGTGAGCATCGTCACAGGCCGAGGAGTCGCAGCTGTTTGGTCTGGCCAGCAAAGGCTTTCGCTCTGGCGAATCCATGGTAATCTCGTAGCTCTTGTGACGGATGAGACGCGTTGACAAGACGGCATTGCTAGATTCTGGTTCCTCACGCGGCAATCAGACTAATCATCTGCCCTTGAATGGGAGCGTCTGGCAATGCCGGTGTGAGGTCCCCATGAGCAACAAGTTCAACCCCATCATTGTTTACCTTCCCAAACCTAATGGTGTTTACTACCAAGATTAGTCCCAGGTTAAGGGTTAGGGGAAGAACGATTACGTAATACACCGGCATACCGAGGTCCAAGAGCACACACCTTTGGTGGCGTGGTCCGTGCGTCAGAAACAACTTTCAGCCTCAAAGAACGACAACCGGTATCGAAGACCGGTGCACCGGCTATGCCTTCACCAACTCGGGGCAACCTTGCCAGAGCTTTGTCTCGAATCGTCCGACCTACCGTACCAAGTACCTGTTTCCTTCCAGCCTTGCGGACCATGACTTGGACATCGCCAAAAGTGTCCTGAATACGACGTCGACGAGACCACAAGCCCACAAGCCCACAAGCCCACAAGATGTCTGTGAGCCCGCGTGCTCGCCAAGTCAACTCAATCTCACCCAACCCGCGGTGTGATTCTCGATGCGACCATACATCTCATCGTCTTGTCTCGACTTGGGCCTGATCAGTACAGGACCAAGGCACTACCTGCCACAGGCCTTGTGTCGGACGAGAGTGCACTGTTCGGCGTCTTTCTTGATCCGCAAATTGACGCGAAGGGCGTCACTTCGTAGTGGTCCACTTCTTTCCACTGCTCAAGTCTGCCACTCGAGTAAGTCGAACGCAAGCAATTGTCGAGATCGGCTTCTCGGTTGCAGTATCTGTTTGGGAGTGTTCCGCAGTATCTGATGGGCCCCAACCTCTTTCTACACCACCTGCACACACACACAACACATACACAACAGACACACCATTCGTCATAAAACATGGTGTGCGGGGCACGCATCCTCTCTACCGCATTTCGGGCATGGGCCGTCCCTGATGAGGAGCACACAAGCACAGTTGCGACAAGTCGAGTTTCAAGTGAAACAGGTGCCCGCATCGGTTCACTGCGCGGCCAGACCGCGCTAGCCTTGGCTCCCACAGCCTTGCATCGTCGACAGCAGCCGATACCCTGGGCTCCACCACGTCTGACAGCTGCTCACACCAATCGGCCCGCTGCAGATCATGCTTTTGCCCCCAGCCTCATCACCTCTTTGGCTCGTTCTGCACCGCGATGCCCCACGGGCCGTTTGAGCGTCTCCACGACGAGTATCCATCCCATCGGGTGCCCAGGATGGCCTCGACCACGGGTGTCCAGCAGCCCGCTAACAACTCCGTGCCGTTGTCCAAGCTCAGCGGCGTTAGTCCCGTCCAAAAGATGGCCAAAAGAGGGTGTGTCAGGCTATCGGCTAGCGAATTCCAGATCTCCCACCGCCAGCGATCCGCTCCTAGTTTCGCCCTCCTCGCCTCTGGCTGTGTGGCTATTCTTGTGATCCTAGCGTACCGCCTCCGGTCTTTCGTCCCTTTCGCTCTCCTCCACTGCGAGAGCTTTGCCTCTACCACAGTAACGACTCTTGACGGAATAATGGAAGCTATCAGTACATCGTGAATGTCGTCGTGACGTACCCCCATGACCCGAAACTAGTACGACATGATGAAGATTCTACTTTGTTTTACTTCCTAATTTCTCTTCTTTCACGCTCCCATTGATTGGGTTGCCCGTTCTTCCTTTTCGTTCTCCGCCCGCTGGCGTTGTCCTCTATGGCGATTCCCGGAACAACCTCGGCGCTCATCGCCGCTTTCGTGTTGTCAGTAAACCCCCCTCGAGGTGGTGGGCACATTCGAAAAGAAGGAGGAGGATATGTGGTTGCTAACACACGTGAGTACAGTGGCATCGTCGTCAACGCGGCGTCGGCAGCCTTGTTCCTTAATGTCAAGGGCCATGGCTCGTCGGTCTTCCGGGACGGCAAGAGGCTGGTCCTCGTTATTTTTCTTCTCAGCTCGGCCCTATGGGCCCAAATCGATTTCATTACAACATTAATAGACCCGACCGCCACGGCATCATGCCAGATCGGCGTAATTTTCACGACAATATTCGATCAAGTCGCGCGATACTCGATCGAGCAGCACCTACTATGGGTTATTGGCCAAGGCACCACGGCGGGGGCATTGCATTGGGTCGTTCAGATTTTACTGGCTGGTCGCTTTGTACTGGGCGGCGTCTTTGTGGGACTGACGAAATTTGAATTCAACATCGTGTGTGTGCCGCTTTCCTCGGTCGCCGTCGTCGCCGTCATCACTGTGGTAGTCGACGTGGTGGTACTTGTGGGCTTGTTCAGCCAGGCCATCTCGACCGGCATTCTTAGCAAGATGGGGGATGGTGGCAACTCGTCAAGCCGGGGCAAGGCCGTGATCGCGGTGCTTGTAGGCTTGGCGCTGTGGATGGGGGTCAGTATTGCCCTGATTCGGAGAACGTGTCATGGAAGGCTAACATCAGATTTAGACCAGTGTTCCTATGATATTCGGCGCAGCCGGCAGCGACTACTTGCTCAGAAGCACGATCCCGGCCGGTGGTCTTGCCATTCTAATCAGTGAGTCTTGTTGTGTACTTGAATCGTCGGATGTTTTGCTGACCATATCAGTCATTGTGACTGCATCTTCGAGCTCACTCATAGCGCCAAACTTGAAGAGTGATCGAGAGCGCAGGATGCCAGAGGCTCCGTCGCCCCGGATGATCACGACGGCTCGCTCGCTTACGACTGCCGACTCGAATGAATACCCGCCGAGTAGGTACGAGGATTTGAAGGCGGAGCAAATTGCCTCGAGCGCTGCGTTTATCCAGCCGAGAGAGGTGCCGCCGCCCAGCCAGACGACAGGATTCCAGCAAGCTTATGGTCAGAACATAGCGACTATCAACAATGCGTCGGCAGCACAGGGAATCGGTGGACTGCCAGTCCAGGGCGCGTTGTTCCCGCCCATGCGAGCGGAAGTGGAACGACCACAGCCCGCGGCTGCTCGCCAAGCACCACAGCAACAAAAGAAGGCTTTCTTTGACTCCTCCAAGGGTCCGGCGAGCTCGGTTACAGTGGGAGGGAAACTAGCGATCTCGGCTCCGGTGCTTCAACAGGGTGGCTCGAATCCACTGGACAAGGTCGCCACGACGGATCTCGCAACGGCAGCGCAGATGGACAAGCAGAAGAGGGAAATGCTCATGTCGCGGGGTGATGCGCTCGTCACAGCAGAGACAGCTGTCGAACCGAAACAAGGACTGGAGCGCTCAACTACCACTGTTCGCAAGGCACTTGCTGCTGCCATGTCTGAGGAGGTTCGACCGGACAGCGAGACGCTGGCCATCGCGTCTTCTACGGGCGCTCAGTTGTCGCCATCCAGCGATGAGCTTCGAAGACGATCACCGAGACGCTCTACATCGGACAACGTCGAGACAGTGTCAACGAGGTCCTTGACCCAAACACCGCCGCCTTTACCGCCGAAGTCTTCCGGACGTCTTGTGCCGCAACAGGCGTCAGCGCCGGGACCAGATCCCATCATCAGGCCGTCTCGACAGAGACCCGCGTCGCCTGAACCGGTCATCGAGCCTTTGAAGACTCCGTTGCAACGACGACCGACAAACGGCCTGCCAATGAACCCGAGGTCAAAGTCGGTCCGAAGACCAACACCACCTACCGCAGGGGAAAGCAGAGCGCAAACTGTCTTGTTCGTGAACGACATCGTCTACGACGACCCGTCATTTGTTGCAGGTGTTATGGACGATGCCAAGGATCGCCGACAGTCCAAGCTGCCGCCGGTGTCTGCGATGAAGATGCGAGAGATCGAGGCCGCTCAAGATGCAACGTTCCTGGTCCCGCCGCTGACTCCCTTGCCGGAGCCACCATTGACAGCTTCTTCGATTGTCCACCGCGCCAGGCCGATTCCTCGAAGGCAGAACAATGGAGAAGGCGATGCCTTTTACCCACCGCTGGCCCACAAGAAGTCCAAGTCGCTTGGGAACCTGATGCAGAGGAACACCGTCCTGGCGTCAAATTCAGGCAGTCCGTCCATGCTTCCACCCCTGCCACCGCCACCGCAGTCAGCAGCGATGTTCCAGAGACCACACCCGAACGACACGAAGAGCATGACGTATTCCGAGAAGGTCAGCTTCCTCTTCCCTGCATTAAGTCAGGCCCCGGACCGAAGCAACCGCAGGTCTTCCGTGTCAGAGGTGTTGCCCAGCGCATTCATGAACGACTCGCCCACGTTGGCGGACAGCGAAGTGCGTGAGGCGCGGGACCGGGAATCGGAGCAGACGACATCATCTGTGCGCACGCGCAGCATTTTTGGATCGCAGGGCCAGGGTGAGCAGCGCGTTGAATCTATGGCGACTTATCAGTGCATGGTCAACGAGTCGGAAGGACAGCAGCAGGAGACTCCCGAGGAATCGATAATGCCGCAGGGCAACAAGCGAGCGTCTTCACCGATCTTGCCGATTTTTGGAGATTTCAGATCGGCGACTTCTGCCGAGTTCGAGGACGACATGACTAACATCGACTTCGTCTACTCGCCGCAACATGTGCAACAGGTTGGGCTGACCGTTCATCAAGCCCGAACGATCGATCTTACAAGAGGGGAGCAGACGAGCATCGACACGCGAGCTGTGTCTGCCTTCACAAGTGGCGAGGAAATGACCATTATGCTGGATACCTCTGTAGCACGTGAGATACAGCAAGTCCAGGCGCAGAAGGGCCCCAGCTCGCCTGCGGATGACAGCAGTCCCGTCGAGTCAATCAGCTCGACTAGGTCCTCGGGCCCATGGCACCGTCGTGTTGGAGGAGAGACGCTCAGCTTCTCGGGGCACTCAGACAAGAGACGCTCCAAGAGAGGCCCCCCACCGACTCCCCTGGCCTTGAGCGACCGGCCAACGCAAGCCAAGCAGGTGGCCATCGCCAAAGCCGCAGAGCCCTCGCCGCTACCTTCGCCCGAAGAGGCCTTGCAAATGATTCAGGCACAGCTACGCAAATACGAGCAGCTCGACCGCGCATCCGCCGAGAGCCCCGGCCGCCAGGCTCTCCTCAACGACCTCGAGGCAGAAATGGGCCAGCAAGAATCGCGCTGGCTCGGCATGCAAAACCGCTTCACCCAAGACTCCATGACAACCTCCGACATGTCGCCCACCGCCGAATCCCGCCGCGCCTCCGCCGCCGTCGTGGACTCCTCCTCTTCCGACCAGCAGAACCTCTCCCGCAACTCGTCCACCCGCTCCAACATGAGCATGTACCGCCGCACACGCCAGGCGAGCTTCGCGGGCTCCATCATGTCCATCACCAACGACGGCGATGGCCTCCCCTTCAGCAGCCGCGCGAGCCTGTGGCAGCGCAGGCTGGCGGCCGCGCATGAGGAGTTCACGCACGCCGCTGGCGAGCTGCAGCGCAAGGGCAGTCTGAACTTCCTGGAGTCGAATCTGGGTAGCCCGACACCGCCGGACTCGGATGAGTCTGAGACGGAGATTGAGAGTCGGCGGAATCTCGAGAAGGTGTTGGCGAGGCGCGCGAAGCAGGAGGCGGAGGAGAAGAAGGCGGCTGTGAAAAGCCTTTGGACTGCTCCGCAGTGTGATGTCGAGATCTCCGGGCTGATGTGGGTGCGTCCAGAGAAGCCATATCACGTTCCGGCCGCAGAGCCACCTCTACCTGGTCTCTCGATCCGTCCTGCGCAAAGGAAGGTGAACTCGTCACTATCTATCGACTCCGATGGACTCTGGCAGAAGCCTGTCTCGGATGCAGCCCCTCTTCCTTCCAAGCTCTGGATCGGCTCGACCGTAGTCGAAGAGCCCGAAGAAATCCCCATCGCCGCCCCCGCCCCAGAAGTCCGTAACTACCACAACCCGGGCATCCGGCGCTCACAAACCGTCTCCGGCCGCCCGCTCACCCAGCGCCCACCCCGCCGCAGCAGACGCATCACCGCGCTCCCCGACATCGTCGAAGACCCCGTCCCGCTGCCCGACAAGCGCGACACGCTCGGCATCTTCCAGTTCCCCTGGGGCGAGAAATCCGACATCCCGTCCATCCCACAACGCACGCCCACGTATCGCACCATGCCCGGCACCATGTCGACCGGCGGCGTGCGCATCAACCCGGCTTTGGATGCGCGGTCGCGCCAGCTCGAGGAGCAGGAGTACTCGTCGAGCTTCTTCGACGAGTATGAGGACAACGACTCGGACTCGGATACCATGGGCTCCGAGAGCGACGATGGGTTCGATGAGACTACGTTGTTTGAGATCGCGACCTTGCTGAAGACGAACAACGTGCCGTCGACGAGCAGCTTCTTTGGGCCGTCGCGCGACTCGGGCGACTCGTTGGTCGATCAGTATATGAGCGACGAGCAGCGCGATGAGCGCGCGCAGCTGGCGATGGAGGAGGAGACCGAGGGCTTGCAGATGATGCCGGCGTCGCCGTTGCCGCCAACGCAGCCACTGCAGTCGCTGTGGGAGGATGACTCTCAAGACGAGGAGGAGGAGCGGGGCGCGCATGGGAAGGGTCTGCCGCAGCCGCAGGACTGGCACCGCTATGATGAGGCAACCGAGACGGTTCGCGCGAAGCCGCGCGCTCCGCAGATGCCTGCCTCTGTCGAGAGTGATAGCTTGTGGCTCCCTGAGCCGTTCAAGTGCGTTTCTGCGAGCAGGTCGCCGATGTGGACGCCGCTTGACTCACCTAACAGGGCAGTATCGTCGGAGAAAGAGGCTGTAATGTCCGAGGCGTCGAGCAGCTTGCCACTTTGGCAGGCGCAGCAGCAGCAGACCCAGCGGGGCGAGCACGGCGTTGGCCTGCCCCATCCTCAAGATTGGACGGCTTATGCGGGCGCGCCGTCTACCGCGCGCGCGAAGCCGCGTCAGTCCGAGCCCGAGGTCATTGAGAGCATCGACCTCTGGGCAGTCTCCGAGCCTGAGCTGCCATCCTTGCCGACCACGATGTGGGCGCCGAAAGCCAAGTCAGCTCCTGTCTCTCGTGCCATGTCTCCTCAGAGGCGTCAAGTCATCGAGACAAGCAGGCTCCTCTGGTCCGCGCCGTCGTCGCCGAAGGAAATAACTGAAGAGGGCGGTCTCTTTTCTGCTAGGTCAGGTCGCACAGTCTTCAGAACTACTGCCCAGTCTCCCGCTGCTGGTCAAATCGAGCGTAAGGTTCAACCGTCGGCCATGAAGACAGTCGAAAATCTGACTTCCACCACACTCTGGGCTTCTGCCCCGACAATGACGGTTGAGAGGAACTGGATCTCAACCAAGGCCTCCAACACGGCGAGCCCCGCCTCCAAGCAGCTCCTTTGGTCTGCGCCCGCTTCACCCAAGGATTCCGTCACCTCTGGTCTCTTCGACATTGAGGCAAGCCGCTCCGACTTCAGGACGACTTCTCAGCCCGCTGCCGCCGCCGGCGTCCACCGCGCCTCTCGCTCTCCCGAGCGCAAATCTCTTGACCGTCTCACCTCAATAGCTCTCTGGGCTCCGGCCGCTCAAGTCGTGGTGACGGAGAAGAACTGGATCGCCTCCAAGGCTGTCGCCAGTTCCGAGAAGACGCTCTGGTCTGCTGCATCTGCTAGTCCAAAGGAAGTTGCTGAGTTCGGGCTCTTCAACATCAAATCATCGCGTACTGTGTTCAGGACGACGTTGCAGTCGCCTGCTGCGGTTGGCATAGAGCGCAACGCTCGCTCCGTGGAGGCGAGGCCTCTTGAGCGCCTGACGTCGACGGCGCTTTGGGCGCCCGTTGCGACAGTTTCGAGTGAGAGGAACTGGATCGCCTCTAAGACCGTCTCAAGCCCCAAGTCCATCCCGAGCTCTAAAGCTGCTTCTACTCCAATGTGGTCTGCGCCCGCCTCCCCCAAAGACACCGACCAGCCCGGACTCTTCGCCAAGTCGTCTCGCACTGTCTTCAAGACGACAGCCGCAGCACCCGCCGCCCTCGAGACCATCCGCAAGGTCCGCTCCGAGTCCAAGCCTCTCGACCGCCTGGATTCGACCGCCATGTGGGCAGTCGTGCCTCAATCCAAGACCGACAAGCACTGGCTGTCCATGAAGCTCCCCAGCCCGAAGCAGGAGCTTTGGTCTGCACCCGCGTCTCCTATCGAGCACGCAGGGACTGGCTTGTTTGCGAAGTCCGCTCGGACTGTGTTCAAGACCACGTCGCAGAGCCCCGCTGCGATCGAGCTCAGCCGTAAGCCTCGTATTGCTGAAGAGCAAGCCCTCCCTCGGCTGGCCTCGAGCTCGCTATGGGCATCGGTTGCGCAGACTGGGTCGGAGAAGGAATGGATCTCATTCAAGGCTGCTCCGCAAAGCCTCCCGCAGAGACTTCTCTGGTCCGCTCCCGCATCACCCATTGAGGCTGCCGCACCTGGACTGTACGCGAAATCGGCGCGCAATGTCTTCAAGACCACCTCGCAAGCCCCTGCTGCTCTCGAGCTTAGCCGTAAGCCTCGCTCTATCCAGGACGAGTCCCTGCCCCAGCTAGCATCGACTTCGCTCTGGACAGCTGTCTCTCAAACTGGCTCCGAGAGGAACTGGATCTCTGTCAAAGCCGTCCCTCGGCGCCTCCCGCTACGACGCCTCTGGTCCGCACCGGCAACGCCCATCGAATCTGCAGGGCCCGGACTGTACGCGAAGTCCAATCGTACAGTCTTCAAGACCACCTCGCAGACTCCTGCTGCCATTGAGCTCACCAACCGCAAGGCCCGCTCTGTCGAGGAGCAGGCGCTCGCCCAGCTAGCGTCGACCTCGCTTTGGGCGCGTGAGGAGAAGAGTGTCTCTGAGCGCAACTGGATCGCCTCGGCTAGCAACTCTGGGACCTCAACACCCAGTGTCTCGAGAGTCCGTGAGGTCACGCCTGAGATGTGGCAGATGGCTCTTGACGATGCTGTAGCAGCGAGCTACCCCTCCAGCTCCAGCAGCTCCCGGGGAGTCAGTCCTGCGACCCCTGAGCAGTGGCAGGAGGCCCTCAGCCAGGCCGTTGCTGCTAGCTACCCTGTCCGGCAAACTGCAACACTCTCGCAGTGGCAAGATGCTCTGAAGCAGGCTGTTGCTGCTAGCTACCCTGTTCGTCGCACAGCAACCGCTGAGCAGTGGCGGGAGGCTCTGAACGAAGCTGTCACCGCCAGCTACCCCGTCCGCCAAACCGCAGCTCGCAAGGCACCAATCAAGGCAACCCCCGCAGATTGGGCCGTCGCCCTAGCCGAAGCTGTCTCGCAACGTTACACCCACAATACCGTGCCTGCAACGACCACCACTGTATCCGAGGAGGTCGAGCAGGCCCCTGGTAGAGCCCCAAGCGTCAGAGGTAGGCGCATCACAGCGATGGCCTCGATGTTCCAAACCGGCGGCGCTCAGAACCCACCTCTCGGTCGCAGCTTCAGCATCAGCCGTGGGTCGTCCGTCAGCAGTAGCTCCTCCGTCAAGCGGACAGTCACCCCACGCCCGGAGCCGCAAGTTGAGGAGGCTCAACCCGTCGACGAGCCTCGGATGGACGCCGCTCTGCTCGCGCAGATCGAGGCGCTTGAGCAGGAGCGCATCTTCGCCGAGCAATGGGCTGCCGGCTCGTTCGCGCCCGTCGAGCAAAAAATCGAGCCCGCTAAGATGTTTGAGCCCTCGCCTGAGATTGTGTCTTCCAGAGCGAGCACGGCTGTGCAGCTGGCGCAGGAATTATTCACTCCTTCTGAGTCGCCCGCACCAATTTTCTTGGAGGCCAAGACCTACGAGCGCCCCAAGACGCCCAAGAAGAAGCAGCCTCTATTGGCGGAGGAGCTTGGCGAGCAACTGTTCATACCTAAGGATGTGTCGCCCCCGACGCCCCTCGAGCCGTTGGCTGTCGAGCCCAAGGATGTCACACCGGCGACACCCCTCGCGCCGCTGGCTGTGGAGCCCAAGGACGTCTCGCCTGTAACCCCGCTCGCACCTCTGGACGTGACTATCAAGGCACTCGCCCAGACGACGCCACCGAAGGCAACCGGTGGCTGGCTGTCGTCGCTTTCCACGCGGTTCGGGGTCAAGACGCCGCTCACTGCGGCGCGAGCGACCCCGGAGGCGCAAGTGCCTCAGGTGCCTCAAATAGCGCAGCTGCAGCGATCCGAGTCTGTCAACTCGGCTGACTTTGCCGTGAGTGGCGCTGATACTATCACGCTGAGGGACAGCATGATCAGCGTTGACTCGGAGAAGGGAAAGCAGGCTGCTGGATCTAAGATCCAGTTTAGATGAGAGGATGGAAAATGGAAAGGGAAGGGAGGGAAAAGGAAGTGATAGCAACAGAGAATCAAAGATTAAAGCGTCATGTTTGCTTCATGCTGGATGTTTGTATGAGGGACAACAGAAACCTGAGGATTATGTACGACTACATTCAAGATACCACACGTATCTAAGGATACAGTTTTTGAGCGTTTTTGCTTTAGTTTGTTAATGAAGTATCTAGCCATATTCGAAATCTTCACAACCCCCCTAGCCCATAGTACCATTTGCCACAAACCTGTGTATCAAAACGAGAGACAGCATAGAACACAGAACGCCAACGTACACATTTTCCCCAGCCGGTAAGTTCTGCACCTCATCACGTCCACAGCACCTTACACTAGAACTCCACATCTCAGCCCCCATAACTCAATGCACTCCAACCTGCGGCGACCTGGGCATCTTCGGCAGTGGCGACCTAGACCGCTCGCGGATACGACTCGACATGCAGTCAAAGACGATGCTGTTGGCTGGCGACACGGACCGCACGGGGTACTCGTTGGCGGGCGAGCTAGCGCGTAGGAACTGGGATGTCGTGGGCAGCGGCGACAAGATCGTCGGCTCGAGCGCAGTGGGCGAGCCCTCATCGACAACCGTCGTGGGCACCGGCTGGGCGGCGTTGATTGGCGTGACGGCGGCAGCCTTGTTGCTCGCGCCAGTTCGGATGCTACTGGGCAGGATCTGCTCGAAGCCTTGGTCGCGGGCGACGTTTTCTATGGATTTGAAGTACTGTTTTCACGTCGAGTCAGTATAAGGTGCAGGTCGAAAAAGGTAGAGAGTTGGCCTGTTCTCACCTTGACAGTCTTGACCTGCAACTCAAGCGTAGCGTCCTCATCACACACAATCATCGGATGCGGATGCAACTGCAAGCTCGACAGCGTCCACATATGATTGACGCCGCCCTCAATACACCTCTGCAGCGCCAGCGCCTTCCTCGCGCCCAAAATCACCACCACGACCTCCCTCGCCTCCAACACGGTCTGCACACCAACTGTCAGCGCCATCTTGGGCACTTTCTCCAAGTCGTTCCCGAAAAAGCGCGAGTTGGCCAAAATCGTGTCGTACGCGAGCGTCTTGACGCGCGTGCGGGATGCAAGGCTGGAACCCGGCTCGTTGAAGGCAATATGGCCGTCCTCGCCGATGCCGGCGAGGAAGAGGTCGATACCGCCGGCGGCGGCGATGCGGGCCTCGTAGGCGACGCACTCGGCTTCGAGGTTGGGCGCATTGCCGTTGAGGATGTTGACGTTGGCGGGGGTTATGTCGACGTGTTGGAAGAAGTTTTGCCACATGAAGGAGTGGTAGCTTTCGGGGTGCTCGCGGGGTATGCCGATGTACTCGTCCTTTTGGCTGGTCAGCATTTGGGATCTCATATCATCGGGGTAAAGATCTTACCATGTTGAAGGTGATCACATTCTGGAATGATATCTATGAGGTTTTGTGTTAGTCTCAGGCTCTTAGATGGGCGTGTACAGCCAAAGGGAAGGGAGGGGGATGCTTACCTCGCCGGCCTTGTACTTCTCTACCAGGACTTTGTAGACACCGAGAGGGCTAGAGCCTGTGGGGAGACCCAGCACGAAGGGATGAGATGCTGTGGGAGCAAAGTGCTTAATTCTGTCGACGACATACTCGGCGATATAGGCACTGGCCTGCTCGGAGTCGTCACGGATGATGAGTCTCATATTGACACACGAGAGATATTCACAAACTAAACAAATGATGGACTATAGATGTTGAGCTTAGGAAAGTATGAGATATTGATCTGATATCGTGAGAACTCAGTCGAACTTGATGTCTCAGCAGGATCGAAGCGTGCTATCAGGAGAAAGAACAGAGATTATACCACCTGAGAATACAACAATCCCGCAGTCATGACTTCGAGTCCTACTGTAAACTCACCACATGTGCCCATATGATGACCACCGATGACCGGCCTGCAGAACATTGGCGTCATAACACAAGATAAGTGGAAGGCAGAGCAAAGGAAGCTTGCGCGTGGACGATGGAACGTTCACTGTATGAGGGTCCACCCTGTGAGTGATGGTGGGCAGCAACAGTGTGGGCCACACTGTGCCTTTTTGTCCAGATCTAGCCGAGCTCACGTTGTATCTGGCCGGCGATCTGGTGTGGCATGTGCCACGAGTCCAAGAGCTGTCAAGATGGTGTCAGTGGGTAGCGTCAGCCAGAGTGCAACGAAGGGGGGCTATCCTTGGGGCCCGTTAGTTGCCGGTAGTGTGTGACAGTATTGCTACTGGTACGTGTCCTGGTAGTACTGTGGTATCAAAGGGTTGAAGAAAACATCCATGGCTGGTTGACGGACCGGGTGGGGAGTAGACCCACTGGTACTTTTTGCTGAATTGAAGGGCAAAGGTGACTTTGCAGTACGCGGACCCATCACAAGCACAGGCCATGAATACTTAGTAGGGATGTTTTATTTTTACGCCTCATACCACAGTGGTCTGGCGGCGGTCCTCTGTGGGTTGTCCATGAACGGGACCGCGGACACCAGATATTGCTTCTGGCTCGACGTGTCTGGTGACGGCAAAATCGAGAGTTGCTGTGGAGGGCCACCAAAACTGGTGTGACCCAAACTGCGCCACTGGAGCACTATGTGTGTAGCTACGAGTGCTTTTCACACCTTCCATTGTTGTCTGAGATCTCCCGAGGCAGGCCTCGAAATATTGGATATGTCTATAGACAACGACAAGAGTTCATAGATTCACCAGGCATTCTCAAGACCAAATTTTGTCACCCAGAGGAGGCAGGGGGATCCTTTCGAGTAGCAGATCTCAAAGAGGACCCTTGCCAGATTTGACGTTGCATCCGAAAAACGGCCCCCAAAGGCGTCTCTATTCGAGTCTAACGAGCATCATCAGCGCAACAACCACTATACATTCTCGTAACTACCATGCACTGAACTTGCGAGCTGTTGCTCGACGCATCGTTTGCTGCTGATCCATCGCACCGGGCTCATAGCTACTTCTGTGCTCCGGGTGTGGAGGCATGTTGATGGGAGGGTGGGCCGTAGTCTAGTCGCCATCGCATATCGCAACGTTACTTCACTTTTGGTGTCAGTCCTACTTTGCAGCTCGTCCTCTCGTTTACTTCCCATTCACAGATCGAGCGGGGATCATCCTGTTCAGCATTTTCTCCTGCGGCTGTGAATCTGTGTCCGATGTCCATTCGTTCCGGCATTTTGAACGCTTGTCTCGGTCCTGAAATCTGATATTGCTTGGCTGCCCACCCTCTGGCGTCCTCAGGCCTACACTGCTAGGAAAGTGACTTTGTGAAGAACCACTGCGAGCTAGGATATGTATGTATCGCTCTACTAAATCCTGACACGTCCCTATTGCTTCCACCCTCAGTATCCTAGTGGCAAAGAAGGCGCATATTTGGGGATACACACCATTTGGCTCAGTGCTGAATGGCCGATTCCTACCCTCATCCCCCTCCCCCATATGCCTCGGCCGAGCGTCGGGCGGCATGCTTGGCGGGTCAGGCAGTTTGGCCTGGTCCTCCAAAGAACGTCCCTCCTCCTCACCATCACACTTTTCGTGCCATCTTGCATAATCCGCATATCGTTCAGCGTTCCTGATTTCGCTGGTCTCGTAGCATTGTGGGAACTCCCACCCCTGTTCTCGCCTGTGCACACCCACTACTTTCACTCCTACGTTGGATGCGCTTCTGCCGGCCCCTGCTTCTGTTACCCACGTTCTGACTTTACACCACCTTCACGCCAACGCCAGGCCGTCACCGCAACTAGTGCAAGGGGACCGGATGCCTGACGACCCAATAAAGAATCACTCACGCCGAGATACTTTAAATTGTCACGGCCAGCTCTCGTTCATAGAGGGCTTCCTCAGACGCCGCCTCATCCTGGCTCCGTTTTCGTATATCTGGGGTTGACGCCGGCGGCTCTAGTTCGATGAAAAGCGGCACGCCCTACCCCCTTATAAACATAGCGTCAACATCCATGACTTGATTCCCATACCGAAAAGACTCGTTTTTACACTTTCGGTTGTTTCAGGCAGCTCATTCGTTTTCTGCAATGACAGCTCTACGAAGTGTCTTCGTCGCGGCCTTGAAGTCGTTGCTCCGGGGCAAGAACTTCATCGAGGCGGTTCTGGCCTTCTGGATAAATCCTAGCTTCTTGAAGAGCTCAGGCTCTCCTTCGACACCGAGCACAATAAAGCACTCCAAGCCTCAGCGAAGTCCTGATGACTTCCTCGAAGAAGTCGAGGGGCTCTTGCTACAGCCTACCGAGGACGATGCGCTGAGGAAATTCGCCTCAGAACTGAAGGCACAGTTTAAAGACGCACTACTTCATAACTCAGCGTGCATGCTGCCATCTTACAACCACCAACTCCCCAATCGATCAGAGCATGGGCAATATCTCGCCCTGGACGTAGGAGGATCGACGTTGCGAGTGGCTCTCGTAGAGCTGCGAGGCCAGGAGGCGGAGGGGAGTGAGAGCCGCATTGTACGGCTGGACTCATTCAAGATCGACCACGAGGCCAAGAACCTAGTCGGCAGGGCCTTCTTCGACTGGATGGCGCAGAAGATAGTAGCCACCGTCTCGTCGGCGCTGGACGCAGAGAACTCACCCGACGCTCCGCTACTGATGGGTCTTGCATGGAGTTTTCCCATCGAGTAAGCCCGCCTACACGTCCTTCAAGCACTCGGCTCGTGGCTAACGCACCTACCAGACAAATCTCCCACAAAGGCGGCAAGCTCCAAGCCATGGGCAAAGGCTTCCTCGCCTCAGACAACCTCCTCGGCCACGACCTCGGCACGCTCATCGCCGCCGCCTGCGCCACGCACAGCCTGCACGTTGCCCTCGCCGCCATCGTCAATGACTCGACCGCCGCGCTGCTGTCGCAGGCCTACCTCCTCCCCTCCACCCGCTTCGGCCTCATCCTCGGCACCGGCGTCAACATTGCCGTGCACGTGCCCGTCTCGACCGTCGGGCGCGCCAAGTTCGGCGATCGCCCTGCGAGCTGGTTTGAGAAGGCGAGCCATGTGATTGTGAACACCGAGTTGGGCATGTTCGGGCGGGGGATCTTGCCGGTAACGCGGTGGGATCGCGCGTTGAACGAGGCGCATTTGAGGCCGGACTTTCAGCCGTTGGAGCATTTGGTCAGCGGGTGCTATTTGGGCGAGGTGTGTCGGCTGGTACTGGTGGAGGCGATTGAGGCGGCGGGTGTGTTTGGTGGTGCTGTTCCGCCGTCGTTGCTGCTGCCGTATGCGCTTGATACCGAGACGTTGTCGATCATAGAAGCGTAAGTCCCGTTCTGAAGAGTGGGAAGCACGCGTGCTTTACTGACGTTGCGCACAGAGATACCTCGTCCTCACTTTCACAATCCCTCGCACTATTCACATCCCGCCACCCTTCCCCAACAGAACCAACAACGGCAGACATAGCTTTCCTCCGCACCCTCGCCTCGCACATCTCCCGCCGCTCAGCCGCCATCGTGGCCGCGTCGCTGTTCGCGCTCTGGCAGCTCAAGAACGAAGCCGAGGTGGAGCACGCCTCAGCCAGCTCGCGAGAGGAGCTGGCCATGGACGGCCACGTGGTGGCCTTTAACGGCTCCGTGATCGAGCAGTACCCGCGGTACCTGCAAAACTGCCAGCAGTACATTGACGATCTTCTTGCGCCGTCGGCTGAGGGGAAGGCGGCGACGATCAGTCTTGTGGGCGCTAAGGAGAGCTCGCTGCTGGGAGCGGCTGTTGCGCTGGCTTGCTTGGAGGAGGGGAAAGCGAATTGATTGTTCTGGCGACTGATACCCGTTTCTTTGTAAATACATTCGAGGGAATGGCGCGTGTTGGTGGAAGATGGAACGGCATCGACATCTGCTACGAGCATATTCACGACTGGCGTTGAAGGGGCATGACTGAGCAACATAATCGAACACACTAGACGACATGAGGAATGCACCGTTGCTTGATATTGACATTAACGCATTTTATAGTCTGCGATGAGAATGGAAATCCTGGAAGCTCTGCGCGCACGCTCCCTGATGAATAAACTATTGCGTGATGAAGTCCTCCTTCAACGCTGGAAACAGCTGGGTATCTCAACCTAAATCGAAAATGGAAGAACACCTGCTCGTATACTCATGAAGAACTAGGCACAGAAATGTAGCGCATATTTGGCACATTATCCATCTTGACAGCTCCGACCCATCCGCCTCCCACTACACCATCACCGAAGCAACGTTCAATCTGAAGAAAAGTACCGTTTTGTTTTATTCCGGATCTGTTTGAGTTCTGGAGGCACGATGGTATGATGAACCACATGCGGCCTGTATATGGCGTCGACTGGAGGCATCCTGTGAGAATTGTCAGAACATGTGCAACACCCAGAGCAGCCGAGTTCTGATTTTCAAAGGGCGTGACAGAAAGAAGGAAATTGAGCATACCAGTCATCAAGACTCAGAGGAAAGTATTCATAGAGCTCCTCCTCATCATCATCAATGTTCGCCTGTGCTTTCTGACTGGCTACCATGCTCTTCGAGAAATGCGGCGATATGGACTCTGTCCTGCCCCGGTTCGGACTGAGCTCATCCTCGGACAAGGAAAGGTTGATGGGCAAGGTCGACGACCCCGGACGGTGGAAAGTGCTGGTCCGCGGTGTGGCCGGTCCAGGGGTCGACGTAACGCTCGCTGCTTTCATTGATGTATCTGATGCCCACGCTGGCACTGGCGGTCGGCTAGGGTTGGGAGATACGGCGAGTTTCTTGGCTGGGTGCGAACTCGAAAACCCATATGACGGTGACCGTGACCACTCGGGTTGCTGCAATTTTGGTTCGTGTTAGCGCACATGTTGGACTGGCCATTCTCACGATGTTTCCCACCTGTAGGTTGCCTTCCGGCAAAGAGTTGAATCTATGCAGATTCTGGCCTGGATCCGCACCCGGCTCTGTCTTCGGCGCAGAAACCGAAGTGTCAGGGACCGCAGCAGTCGCTGTGCCTCGTCTTTCGCCTTTCTTGTCTCCCGCCGCAATCACATCTTTCCGGCTGTCAAAATTCCTGGGAGACCTGCCTCTCACGATCACCGCGCCCGACTGTATCTCTGCAATCTTCAGAAACTCGCCGTTCTCCAGCTTGCTCAGCAAATTGATTTGGACCAAGTAGTGTTGTTGTAGCCCTTTTCTTCTGCCATTGTTGGCCGTGGCATGTTTGAATTGGAGCCTCTTCCACGACACGGGCAGCGATATCCGGTTGTGGTCCAGCTCTTGTCCGGTTGAGAGGTCCAGCGGCACCCTCGGTGGTGCGGCTGTTGACTTTGCACTTTCGTCACCGGACGCTTTGTACGGTATAGATATTATCTCGGTGGGCTTGCCCTCGATGGATTCCATGGCCGAGATCGAGGCGGCCAGCTCGAACACTGGCAGTCGTTGTCCTTGCTCGCTGATGATCTGGCTGATATGACGGGGCAGCGTGATCTGGCCCGAGCACTGCCATAAATTCCGCCGGTAGCACGTCAGCTCCAACGGTCTTCCTGCGTTATCTCCCCCAAAGACATCCTCAGCAACGAAGAACATGCCCAGGAGCTCAGCAGTCATGTGGGCTTCGGCGAAGGTCCCGGTGCCATCGACAATGCGGGCGCTGAGTACCGGGGCGGAGAATCCAAGAAGCTTATTGTCAACGCCTTCTTCCTGTTCCGGGGATTCATCGTTGCGTGCTTCGTTTGCGGCGAGCGCATCGTAGGTCGGTGGGGCGGAGTATGCGAAGGGGTCTTCGAAGGTGTTGAAGTTGTCGAAGTCGTAGAAGGGGGCCGAGGGTAGCGGTTCGAGGCCACTGACGCCCTCGCTAATACTAAGTGGAGCGAGTTCGATCGCTCGTCAGCCATACTTCGTGTTGTGGCAGGGCGTGCCCAAGGTAGGCGGAATGCTCACAGCAACGACTCGTCAAAGTTCAATGTCTGGTCGAAGACGTCCATAGCCACACCACCACTAGCCATGCCGCCCATATGTAGATCATGGGAGGTACCAGCACCTTGTGCGCCAGTGTGGCCGGCCCCAGCTCCGTGACCTGGGTTGTAGGTGGACTGCATCCTCTTCAAGCCGTCGCCATGCGACTACGACCGCGTCGAAGTGCGCATGTGACAGAGGTGCCTCAGAGAAGGCGCGCCGCAGTTGGCATTCGATCAGGAAGTGTTCAAGTGTTCCACGGTGTGAGAAAAGTGCAGATTTTCGACGCTATGAAAAGCAAGTAGGCGCGTAAAAGCTAGACGCAGTGAGAAATCCTGACCGTCTGTCCAACTTCGATTTCGAGTCCCACGGTTGATTCCAGGGTCTCATTCCAGGGCGGCGCCTACCGGCCAAGTTGGTCAGCGGGCCGGAGCTGCGATTGCGGGGGTCAAGGTTTGGCAAGGACTATCCATATCGCACGATACGACCCCAGATCCCGACATGGACCACCCCTTAAGACTTTCACAAGCCAATATCCACGGCCACCGACTCGGACATGGACGTCAGGAACACGATTTACCGAGTACGTACCCAGAACAGTAACTCTAGCATACTAGTCGCAATTCTCGTGAGTATCCGCTTCTCTGTTGGTTCTTTCATGCTACAGTAGCTCTAGCCTCGATGCTTAGAATCCACCAAAGCGCTCACTCACGGAATGACAATGTAAGAAATACGGGTTTCCCCAGTGTCTCGTTTTGGGAGAAGACCAGGGCGAAGGCGGCCCAACATTGGTTAAAGTATAGCAAAATCGTGAGAAACAATCAAGTGTTCGTATATACAGAGCCTCCGTTCTGACCTGCTTTTCGTCATCCCATCCGTGAAACTAAGACATATCGGACCACTACATCATGTCAACAAGTGAAAAACTCTCATGATAGAGCCATCGAGAGCAGAGCGTTCGCACTTACATTGTCCGCAGAGTTCGTGATCTCTTCGAATGTATGCAACACCTGAAACCCCATCTCCACCAACGGCTCACAAAACTCGTGACCCACCCAGCTCAACACACTCCTCGCAGCCCCATGGGCCTTGTTCTGCCTTACGCTCATGTAAACTAGCCCCTGCAGGACCAATGTCGAAAGCGGTCTTCCCTTCTCAATCATCGGCGCCACAATACCACCCACCAACTCGGCCTGCGCGCTCTTCAGACACGGCACTCGTTGCGATAGTGCGCTCTCAGGGCTCGAAATAATAATCGTCCCCATGATGGCGCCCGCCGCGTCCTTGGCGCGCACCACGCCGCATGCTTTCCCTTCCTGCAGCGCGAGTTTGTACAGCTCGAGCACGTGGCCGTTGTTGCGTGACTGCGCGCCGACGTGGCCGAGCACGTTTTCGGCGTTGTGCAGCCCGTGGACGAGGTCGAAGGTGATGCCAGCGTTTGAAATGCTGGGCTTGAGACCATCGGGCGCGGTCCAGCGGGCTGTGTCCGGGAGGAAGAGGCTGGTGAGGCGGCATGTGCTTGAAGTGTCCCAGCCGTTGGTCGCGAACCAGGACTTGAGGGAGGTGTTGTCGTCGACGGCGGGGATGCCGAGGAAGACGCTGGGGAAGGAGGCGCCGAGGTGGATCGTTTTGATGCCGGGTTTTTGGACGAGGCCTCTGAGCGCACGGCGGTGAAGGGAGCGGCCGACGGCGAGGTTGCGCTTCGTTGGGTCGACTAGGAGGGCGCTGATGGATCCAACGCTGTTGTGATAATATGTTGCGCAGAATCCGTAGAGTGCTTTCGTGCTGCTATTGCGGACGACGAAATGTGACTCTTCGATCCCGCTGTTGGGGAATTGGTCGAAAGATGCGGCGGTAGTTGTTTGTAGGAAGTCGAGATTCGGTGCGCTGGCCTTTGCAACAGCTTGTATTAGAACGTTCAGGCCATTGGCATCCCGTCGGCTCTGGTAGCATTCGACAAGCCACTGCTGTCTCGACTTCACAACCTTCTTGGTCTTCCTTAAAGTCCCGGGAAGGGTGCCTCGGGGTGTGAAATCACCAAACAAGGCCCTAATAAGCGCCTGGCTCGCCATTGATCAGTCGCAAAGCTCGCATATTGTTGACTGGACAAGACTTACCTGCATGGCCGTCTCTGTGAAGTCAAAGGTGCAAATATACGTCCCGACCGTCTTGTCCAACGCAAAGTCATACGGTGAGCTGACAGCGACAACAACCAACGACTTCTTCTGGCCGCTGGCGCGAAGCATTGAGCACATCATGGCCACATGTTTGGTGAACCCAGACTGGTAGAGATTCCGGTTTGCGTCCGCCGTGACGATGACAATGCACGACGCTCGGTTGATCAAGTTCTCGTGGACCGGCCGCACGCCATTGGCAGTGTACGAGGTGTGGAGAACCTTGCCGTTTCGTGCTCTAGTAATCGACCGTCCCAGCTCTCTGAAAACACCCTCTCCACTCATAATCGCTCCTCTGTCGCGATGAGCCCATTTGTCATGTATGGCCGCTTCCCCAAGCTTGAGGTTCTTAGACTCGATGGCTCTAGTCGCTGACGATGCAGGTAGCGGCTTGAGTAACGGTGTCAAGAGGAGCAGCTCCTCGTCCTGTTCCATGGACTGCGACAGTGGAAGGAGTCTGTCGTTGTCTCGCATGACCGTGATAGAGCTTTCATAAGCTTGCTTTGACAGAGTCAGGTGGGACGGGTGCATCTGTTTTAGTAGCGAGATCCCGGGTGGGTTGAGAGCCTTCGCCCATGATGTACATCTTGACTTCATGCGCAGGACCCTTCTGAGCGATGTTATGATTCTATCACGTTCGATGATGCCGTTCTCTATTCCCAGCTTCAGACCGGCGATGCCCTCGAGTTGGATCTAGCATCTCGTGAGTAACAAGGCGAATTAGAGGACAAAAGCCTAGGTAGGCAATGACAAGCGTCGGTTCAGTTCCAACCACAAGTCTGCGACTCACATTGAAGTCCCTGCACAAGAGGACCAGGTCACACCCTGCTTCGACTGCCATGACCGCGCCCCCTTTTACGCCGATTTCCTCATATAGCGCCTCCATTTCAAGGCATTCACTGATAGCAACTCCGTCGAATCCCAAGTCCTGGCGTAGCAAGTCATCCACTACCTGGTCAGAGAGACAAGCGTGTGAGATGTTCATGGTGGCCGAAGCGATTCCACAGCCTCCGACAAAGACGGCGTCTAGGTTTCCGGTGGCGATGGTGCTTCTGTATGGAACCAAGGAGCTAAGGCCGAGCTCCTCGAAAGTCTGCGTGATGATAGGAATATCCAGACTGGACCCGCGAAAGTCCAGATTACCGTAAGTGGGAAAGTGCTTGCCGCAAGTCGACAAGCCCGCGTCTTTGTAGCCATTGAGGGCAGCAATGCTGTATTGCGAGACCTCCTGCGGGTCATCGCTGCTGCTTCGGACGCCAATGGGCTGGAAACGAGCATTGGTGAGGACGTCAAGCACTGGGCCTACACCACATTGTCAATATCTCTTCTTCTCGTGATTGGAAACACCTGCTGCGCAAGCTAACCTAGGATGAGATTGACCCCCACAGCTGAGATCTCTTTTGCCGTCGCTCTGGCAATGTTATATGCCATGTCGAGGCTGCCAGTGGCAGCGACTCCCATGGCACTGGGGAACTGGCAGATGTAGTCCTCATCGAAGAGACTGTTGACGCCGCCATTTTCCTGGTCCAAAGCAATGAGCAGCGGAACGGGGTGACCTGCCTGGTGGGCGATGGTCTGAAGTTCCTGGACAAGTTTCGCCGTCTCGTCGGCCGCTGCATAGCTGGGTCAGCGTTGAGCAAAGGGTAAGAGGCACGGACTCACATTTTAAGTTCTTGGCTGTGAGAATGATAGACCCAAGGTGATGCTCCTCGATTAGGTTGCGAATTTGTGGAGTAACCGCGGTGCCATCCCATCCCATCAAAAGCATTTGCCCGATGGCCCTAGCAGACCATAAGTTGTCAGCCCTACGAAGGAAGGGGGACGGTCCGCGGTTGGGCAAGTCACAACATACCAATCAAGATCCTGCCATAGTGGGTCTAGGTCTCCTTCAGCCTTAGCCATGCTTGGTGGCTAGCTACGTCTCTCTCACATTCCGATCATGGAATCTCAACGACTGAGAGCGCATGTGGGGGGTGGGGGCTATATCTTGAAATGCGCAAAGCTCAGTCTCGCTGCCGTGTAGAGTCCAGTATCCGACTCGATTTCGGCGCACAGAGCTAGGATAAGAATATTAGTCCTGTAGCGCAAAAGCAGAGAAAGTATTGCACCCGATATGATCGTTTGGAGCTTCGACATGCAAATGTCAACAGACGACTAGCGAGCTGCGGCGTCAGCTACCGGTAGGGCTTACACAGATACGGAGGAGGTCGCACGGGTTAGGGTCATGGTTTGACTGGGTCACCTGTCGAGAAATAACTAACCGTAAGAACTAAGCCTTTTTGGGAAGTATCTGCTCGACTGGGGAGCCCTGATCGCACAGGCACGGTCTGTACTTGGGTACATGATTGCCGATGCCTCCTCCTTCGATATCCAACGTTACATGCACCGTCTCGAGTCGTCTACACTTTTTGGAGGGCCACTTTCGACCACACGTATCTCCGGACAGCTTCAACGTCGCGTCGACTCGGGCATCCACAAGGAACACCACACAACCGAATTTGGGCAGCATGGAAACACCGACACAGACCCATCCCACGCCTCGAGATCTTCTACATACCCGCGATGCAACATGGCCGTGGCGGATCTTGTTGCGGCAAGATAGCAGAGATTATGCAACATGTGCCACGCCGCCCTCGCCCACCCAAGAGAGGACGGAAGAAGTGCTCTTTCGCGCTACTCAGGTGTTTAGCAGCTGAGCTATTTTGACAGCGGGATGACGTCTCCTGGAGGAAAGGATGTCGAGGACGTAGGACCTAGCTCAGAAGGGATGGGCCAGTGACTTCGTCCATGTGGTCAACCTCCATGACACGACTGGCTTACTGTGCTGGCACTGTGTGAAATAGTTGTGGTCCCGAACGATCGCCCTACCTCCATGAGAAACTGGTTGTTTTCATGTGTGCGCTTGTGAGGCCAATCGGGCCTTTGCCGGGAGCATGATAGTATCCAGTATCCCTCATCGGAGGCTATCGGCGCGGCCTCAAACATCTATGGGGCACAGGTGCTACGTTGGAAGTGTGGGTAGGGTCGGTCCAAGTATACTCTCCTTGTATACTCCTCTCGTTGTGCTTTCTCTATTTCCATGGAGGCTCTTCAACTACCCAGCAAGGACGAGAGATCTAACTCGCGACGGCAGAAGTGCCCACGTCTCCCATAACCGAACTATCCACCCTCACTCACCTCAACAATGCCGGCCCTCATCACCCCAAGAAATGGCATCACCAAGTTCACGAACTGCCGAATCCTAAAGGGCGACTCCCTTGTGGACGAAGACCTCTGGATCAGTGCAGCGACAGGCAAGGTCGTCGCGACCCAGGTGGCCTTCTATGATGGCCACCTGACGCCCGACCAGACCATCAATCTTCACGGCCGCATTGTCTCTCCGGGCCTCATCGATGTGCAGCTCAACGGAGCGTTTGGTCTCAACTTCTCCACCGTCACCCCGGACATGTCCCAGTACGGCAAGGCTGTGCGGGACCTCAACCGGCGCCTCGTCCAGACTGGCGTCACATCCTATATGCCGACCGTCACAAGCCAAACGAGTGATCTCTACCGCGCAGTCCTGCCCTATCTTGGGCCCTCGGGCTTCAACAGGATAGCAGAGGACGGCGCCGAGTCGCTAGGTGCACATTGTGAAGGGCCATTCCTCAATCCGGGCAAGCACGGCATCCACAATGTCGAAGTGTTGAGAGTGGCACAAAGCGTGGAGGATCTTGAGGATATGTATGGTGCTGAGAACATCAATCCGGAGGCAGCACAGGGCCCACTGCCAGTGAAGATGATCACAGCTGCGCCAGAATTAGGCAGCATGACCAAGCTCATCCCGGAGATACAGTCCCGCGATATCATCTTCTCGATGGGTCATTCAGAGGCGACTTACGAAGGCGCTACCGATGCAGTCGCTGCTGGCGCCACCATGATTACGCATCTCTTCAACGCTATGCGACCACTGCACCACCGGAATCCTGGTATCTTCGGCGTCCTGGGCAGTGCCGAGAGTCTGCCGCGGCCCTACTTTGGAATCATCTCGGATGGCATTCACTTGCACCCAAACACAATCAAAATTGCATACAATGCTCATCCTGACGGGTTCATCCTCGTCACAGATGCTATGCATATGGTAGGACTGCCGGATGGCCGTTACAAGTGGACGAATGGTGAAGGCGAGCACCACATCATCAAGAAGGGCTTCGTGCTCACCCTCGAGGGAACGGACAGCATAGCAGGAAGGTTAGTGCCGCCTTCCAACATGCGCAGAGAGGAGGCACACACTGACAATGACGACTCTAGCTCCATTACTTTGATCGAGTGCGCCAACAATTTCCTCAAGTGGTCGGGTACCAGCATCCCGAATGTTCTGAAAGCCGTCACGTCCACGCCAGCCGCCATGCTCGGGCTCAAGAACAAGGGCTCGCTAGATGCTGGCGCGGACGCTGATCTTGTCATCTTCTCCGAGGAGAAGGATGAAGATGGGGCTCCTCGCCTTGTCGTTGACGAGGTCTGGAAATTTGGCAGTCGGGTCCACCACAAGAGCGAGCCGTTCTCGCCCGTGTACTCGCCCGTCGCCAGCTCGGATCCTTCAACGCCTGGATCGGAGTATGCATTTTGAACATAGGCTGTTAAGGAGAACACAACGCGTTAAAGCACAGGTTTTCGATATCGGTTTTATAGGTAGACAGCGGCAACCTAGAATGAACGATCACGGAACGTACTGATAGAGTCGCTCGGGCGTAGCGTGTCTATGTCGTCGAGAGCTAGATGACGGCCGTATGTATGGAACGACCTGCCTTTTTTTTTTTTTCATTCTCGGAGTTTGTCAGATCATGTACGGTGGGCCTTGTATAGAAGAGAAACCAGATTCATAGCATCATCTTCCGAATGTCACGAACCCAATCAACCAGCTTTCTTCCAGCCACATCTTGGCGTAGTGTCTATTCCCTTTGCGCTTATGCCCGTTGCATCGGGGACACCTACCCTCTCAATCGCGATTTTGCCCGACGACACTGAACATCGTTTCCAGAATCACAGGGCGTAGAAACCATCCCTCCGAGCACATATTCGTACGGTCTGGGTAGAAGACCAAGTCCTTGAGTCGTTCAGTCTATCTCGTCGCTACAGCACTGAAGTCGCTCGGACCTGCGCTCATCGACGGCTATGCCAAAGATGCACAATCCTATGAGAGCAGTTCGATGCCCTTGCTTCCGTCATCGCTGATCTTTCGTCCGTTCACGATTACCGTGTGGTTCCCCTTGAGAATACCGTCGCCATTCACGGTTCCATCGGATCCGGCCTCTACCGCCCCAAGCTCCTTGCCTTCGCTGTCAAGCAGCATTGCCTTTGTGCCCACAGCAACATGATAGAGGCAAACCTCATTATCCTGCGCATAGTCATAAACAGCGCCCCGAGCACCCTCCTTGCCCAGCAGCAGTACAGTATTTTCACGCACATACAGCGGCAGCGTGCCAAACCCATGCTTCTCCTTGAACCAGCCCGGCCCCACACGAACCTCATTCGTGAAGAACGACGTCCACTTACCCTTCGGCAAGTAAAACTCTACCACGCCACTCTCGTCAAAGATCGGCGCAGCAAGCAAGCTATCGCCCACCATGAACTGCCGATCCAAGAACCAACTCGTCGGATCATCCGGAAACTCAAGACACATCGCCCGCAACGACAACGGCACGCCCCCCTCCACCGCCTTAGCCGCCTGCGCATACAAATACGGCATCAGCCGATTCTTCAGCGCCGTCCACTTGGCCAGCGTCCGCGAGCACCCCTCCTCACTCCGATCGTCCCCGTCAATCGTCCACGGCACGCGATAGCTGCTACTCCCATGCAGCCGACTATGACTGCATAGCAGCCCAAACGCCACCCAGCGCTTGTAGATCCACGCGGGTGGGCTGCCCTCGAACCCGCCAATGTCGACGCTCCAGAACGCAAACCCGCCCAGCCCCAGCCCGAGCCCGCCGCGCACGCTCTCGGCCATCGCCTCGGGCGTGCTCTCGCAGTCGCCGCCCCACTGCAGCGGGAAGCGCTGCGTGCCGGCGCAGGCCGTGCGCGCGAAGAGCACGGCTTGGTCGGCGCCGTAGCGCTGCTGCAGCGCTTCGTAGACGACCTTGTTGTAGAGGAAGGCGTAGTAGTTGTGCATTTTCTCGGGGTCGACGGTGCTATCGTGCCACACGACGTCGCGCGACGGGATGCGCTCGCCGAAATCGGTCTTGATGGCGTCGACGCCCTTGTCGAAGAGCGTGTTGAGGCAGGCGACGTACCATTTGCAGGCGGCCGGGTTCGTGAAGTCGACGAGGCCCATGCCGGCTTGCCAGAGGTCCCACTGGAAGACGTCGCCGTTCTTGCGCTTGAGGAGGTAGCCGTTGCGTGCGGCTTCGGCGAAGATGGCGCCGTGTTGGGCGATGTAGGGGTTGATCCAGACGCAGACCTTTTTGACGAGGCCCGAGGATTTGAGGCGGTTGATTTGGGCTTTGGGGTCTGGGAAGCGCTCTGAGTCGAAGACGAAGTCGGTCCATTTGAAGGCGGGCATCCACTGTGTGTTGCTGATTAGTGCATCATGTTTTAGATATCTCGTGTGAGATCTGACGAGTCTATAAAAGGTTCCTCAGAAGATGAGATTGGAAGATGCAGAGTGTTCGTTCTATAAACCAACCCAGGGAGAAAAGGTGCAGGATTGCAGAAAATAACGTACGTAGCAGTCGTAGTGGAAGACATCGACGGTAATGTCTCGCTCCTTCATGCCCTCGAGGAAAGAGTTCACCGTAGCTTCATCGTAGTCGGTCGTGAACGAGGTACTCAGCCACAGACCATAGCTCCAGCTGGGGACTGTGCTAGGCTTTCCTGTGAGGGTCGAGTACCGATACAAGATCTCCTTTGGCGTCGTGCCGTAGATAATGTACTGCTTCAAGCGCTGTCCTTCGATACTGGTCTGAACACGCGCACACCTCTCACTGCCAATCTCAAGCTCCACCTTGCCGGCATGGTCAATGAAGACACCATACCCGCGGTTGCTGATCCAGAACGAGATGTTCTTGTACGCCTGATCGCTGGAAGTGCCTCCATCGGCATTCCACAGGGTGACAGACTGCCCGAGCTTGTTGAACGCGCCAAACCGCTCTCCAAGACCGTGAACGGACTCTCCCACAGCTAGCGACGTCTGTGTGAATATGTAGTGCTTGAAGTCCCTCATGTCGCCTGTCTGCAACGGGTTGCTGGGGCCAGGACTGTAAGCCAGACCAACACTTCTGGACTGGAATGATGTGAGGTGCTTGGAGCCATCTGCGGCGTCGAAGTTGAGCTCGAAAGTCCTGGGCTTGATGTTGACGGCGAGTGAGCCAGACGTCAGAGTTGTCCCCTTCGATCCTTCTGAAATGTTGGCGGCGATTTCCGGCTTTCCAGCAGGATAAAGCTCGAAGTGAGGGCCTTTGTTGAGCGCCCCGTCCCAGTGAGTAGTCTCGACTGAAATGATGCCGTCACTCTGAGCTTCAATGTCCTATTTAGGTGTCAGCTATGCTTCGCGATGAGAAAGAACGACAGAGGCTTTACAATAGTCAACGTAGACAGGTTCAGACTGTCTCCACGGGATCGAATCTTCCTAGTAGGGCTGAGCAAACTCAACCCTCGATCAGTCTTCTTGATGTTGTATACCTCCTCGGCATATGAGACGCCCATCCCCTCGGCTGTGAGCCACATGCCATCACGGAACTTCATGATCGGCTGCTGTAGACAGTGAGGTTCTTGGTCGTAAAGATAGCGTGCAAACTAAGAGCCTCGACTTCGAGCCTCCTCTATGCGTGCCTGGGAAGAATTACGCCAGAACTTAAGGCCAAGAGAACGACAACATGTGAGAATACAACCTGAGAGGATGACTACTACTACTACAGGTCCACAGCATCTGCCTTGTTACGTGAGCTTGCACATCGTGGACGCTTGCTGGCTCTTTGTTTGGCTAAGTGGCCCGGCGCAGCGGCCCGTCTGAAGCACAATCGAACAGCTCATCAACCGCACGAGGTGCTTCACCAAGGAACAACTTCGGCATAAAGATGGTTCGTCCGCATGGCATTGCTGTGCGCTCATGATGTGTGATGAGCAAATAGTACGCATAGTGGAGACTGCGCATGAGCTTCCGACGGGAATTTGGCCGGCTCCAGGGGGAGGTAACGGAAATAGGGGACCAGCTTCGGTGTCCGGGGCAGTATTCTGCCGCTGCAACTCTACTAGAATTAGTTATTGCTGTGCGCTGTAAAATAAAAATAAATAAAAAAGGGTGGGCAGATCTTCTCCAACATTTCAGGCGGAACGGTTAGCGTCACGATCCCCTCATCCCCTCATCAAACTACCGACTTCTTTTTCCACGAGTCGGAACACATCTGCTTTTGATATGTGCACTTGGCTCTTGGACGCCAGGACGCATGCTGGGATTGGAAAGAAAGACTACATACAGGTGACAAGTGTGAGGGATCACATTACTACGGTCTGCGACGAGGCTTCCCAAGACTATTTTACTCCCGGCATCTTGCAAAGATCTGTATGTGACCCGCTAGTTCCACGCATAGAGCACGGATCAGCAGGTCCGATCGGTTCCAATGTTACCTACCTGGAATATTGGAGAAGCAGGACAACACAGCCTTGACAGCTTCGAGGTATTCATTTCATTTCTGTGTAGTGTTTCCAGGGATCGGTCAGCTCGGGCCGGTGAGGCTTCAAAGACCCCGGCAGCGACTACGCATCGTCCCCAGACTTCCCCAGATTGCTGGAGCTTTGCTACCACCATACCCTTCTCATTGGTCTATGATCTCACTTGTTCCCATGCAAGGACATGGTTTCCCCAACGGCTGCGATGTCCAGATGCGTGATGAGGTGGTATCGTGAACACTCTCAGAGTCAGGAACATCTAGCCGGACCCATGAGAACGGTAAGGCGGATGGGCAGTGCGTCTTGAGGCAGCAGGGGACCGTCTTGACGTCGAGATGGCCGCACAAATATATATCAGCTCTCTCCTTCTCTTGTGGTGCCTCGGAAAGAGCGTGTTCGATCAGTCGAGCCGAGCCGACCAAAACTCCTTCATCACCGCCTACCACTAAGATGGCGTATCTCAAGAAGTGCACCTTCGCCTTGTTGGCCACCGCGGGCATCACAGCCGGCCAGGGCAATGGGACCAACAGCAGCATACCTCTCTACAAGAACCCGAACGCACCTATCGACGACAGAGTGTCTGACCTGCTGGGCCGCATGACGATAGAGGACAAGGCTGGGCAGTTGGTGCAAGGTGATATCTCGAACTGGCTCAACACGACCGACGGAAGGTTCAATGCCAGTGGCTTGGAATTCAGCCAGACATACCGTGCAGGCGTGGGTCCTCATCCTCACCCAGATCAGCATGCTCACCTCTCTGGGCAAGAACATAGTACGAATACTTTGCTAACGAGAAAATCTGCAGGCCTTCTACGTTGGCTACCCCTTGAACTGGACGACTTTGAGCGACTCCATCAAGACCGCCCAAGACTATCTCCAGCAAAACACTACATTGGGTATTCCTTCCTGGGTTCAGTCCGAAGGAATTCACGGCTTCTTGATCACGAACGCAACCATTTTCAACTCACCCATCGCACAAGGATGTTCATGGAACCCAGAGCTTGTCAGAAAGATGGGAGAGGTCATTGGGCAAGAGTCAGCAGCTCTAGGTAAGCACGTCATCAAAATCCATAGCATATTCTCTACTCCATGGCTAATGTCTTATTCGAAAAGGTGTCAACAACATCTTTGGCCCTCTCGGCGACCTTGCTCGGGAACTGAGATATGGTCGAGTTGAGGAGAGCTTTAGTGAAGATTCCTTCCTGACAGGAGAGATGGCGTACAGTTACGTTAAGGGAATTCAATCGAAGGGCGTTGCCGCCATGGTCAAGCACTTCGCTGGCGTCGCCACTCCAGAGCAAGGCATCAACACGGCGCCAGTCCACGGTGGTGAACGAGAGCGCCTGACGACTTATCTGCCTTCTTACAAGCGGGCCATCATCGACGGAGGTGCCGTGACGATCATGAGTGCGTACCACTGCTACGATGGTGTACCAGCTGTTGCCGACTACCATCTTCTCACGGAGATTTTGAGGGAGCAATGGGGATATGAATACATGGTCATGTCGTGAGTTCCTTTCCTGTTCCCAGGTCTCCTTCGGAAACCACTCAAAGACGGTAGCAAACCCAGAACTAGTGACTGACAAACATATCCAAAGCGACGCCGGCGGAACCGACCGCGTATGCACAGCCTTCGGCCTCTGCCAAGCCTCGCCCATCGACTCCGAGGCCGTCGTGTCCCTCGTCCTCCCTGCCGGCGGCGACATGGAAATGGGCGGCGGCAGCTACAACTTCCAGCAGATCCCCGCCATGGTCGCCGCCGGCACGCTCGACATCGCCACCGTCGACACCGCCGTCTCCCGCGTCCTGCGCGCCAAGTTCCAAATGGGCCTCTTCGAGAAGCCCTTTATCGGCGCGCCCGAGAGCGAGTGGCCCTCGCTCATCAACACGGAGGAGTCCCAGCAGCTCGCGCGTCAGCTCGACACCGAGTCCATCGTGCTCCTCGAGAACCACAACAACGTCCTGCCGCTGAGCAAGAGCGCCAATATCGCCGTGATTGGGCCCATGGCGTCGGATCTGATGAACTACGGTGACTATGTCGTCTACAAATCGAGCATCCGCGGCGTGCGCCCGCTCGAGGGCATCCAGGCTGCCAGCGAGGGCACGGTGACGTACGCACAGGGTTGCGAGCGCTGGTCGAACGACGAGTCGGGCTTTGCCGAGGCTGTGGCGGCTGCGGAGGCGGCGGACGTGGCTGTGGTTGTCGTTGGCACGTGGAGTCGTGACCAGGGCGAATTGTGGACTGGCTTGAACGCCACGACGGGCGAGCACATCGACGTCAGCGACCTGAAGCTTGTTGCGGCGATGCCGCGTCTGGTGCGGGCCATCATCGACACGGGGAAGCCGACCGTCGTGGTGTATAGCAGTGGCAAGCCTATCACGGAGCCGTGGATCAGCAGCGAGGCCAGTGCGCTGGTTCAGCAATTCTACCCGTCTGAGCAAGGTGGCAACGCGCTTGCGGACGTGCTGTTTGGCAACTACAATCCGAGCGGAAGGTTGAGCGTCTCGTTCCCTTATGACATTGGAACCGCACCGAATTACTACGACTACTTGAACTCTGCTCGCGCGTACCCCAATCCTGGCGCGGTGTACGAGAACGGAACGATAGTATACGGGTCGACTTATGTGCTTCAGAACCCGGATTCGCTTTACGAGGTATGACTTCCTTACTGATTCCGGCATTACAGGCAACTGTGTGAAATTTACTGACAATCGTCACAGTTCGGCTACGGCCTCACCTACTCAAACTTCAGCTACTCCGAGATCACGCTCTCGCAGAGCACCGCCTCAGCAACCGACACAATCACCGTCAGCGTTGACGTGACAAACAGCTCGCCCGTAGATGGCACAGAAGTCGTGCAAGTGTACATCAAGGACGACCTCGCCAGCGTGGTCGTCCCCAACAAGCTGCTCAAGGGTTTCGCCAAGGTGCCCATTGCCGCCGGCGCGACTGAGACGGTGAGCGTGGACATCAACGTGGCTGATCTGGGCGTGTGGGACATGCGTATGAAGTACGTCGTCGAGCCGGGCACTTTTACGGTGCTTGTGGGCAGCTCGAGTCGGGATCTGCGCGCGAATGCCACGTTGACAGTGGCATAAGGGCTGTGATAAATCACACTAGCTCGTATTTCTTCCTGCATAATGGTCTTATAGGACAAATTAGAGAGTGACAAAGGAAAACCTTCGATGAATCGGCGGCTCCCACACTGTGCTCCCCAACCTGATATCACTCACGCACAAAACAAAGATCTGCACCTGAACTAGCGAGAGGGACTCTGTGCACTGCGATTATTTCTGTTATCATGCGTCCTCCATTCTGTATTACAGCATTATGTCCTCGCCCTTAGCCCATGCCAGGCATTATCACGTCAATGTAAAGTTCCCACTCGTCCCACTAAATGCCGAAATAGTCCCCAAAACACTCTTCGCATCCCCATAATACACAACCCGATACGTCCCCGCCTCCGCATACGGCGCCGTCGCCGAGTTCGCCGTCGTCTCCGTCTCCCACGTGATCGTGACTTCACTATACCCCAGGATATCGTCCGTCCGCTCCCACGTATACACCAGATGCCAATCCTCATCACTGCGCACCTGCGTCCACGTCGTCCCGTCCGCGCCCAGCTGCTCGACCGCCGCGAAGGTCTCCTCTAACCGGAGATTATTGCGCGGATTCGCGCCCTGAAACGTGACATTTACCACGGCGCCGAGCGCATACGAGGCATTCGGCTGGGTCAGTACAGCGCCGAACTTCGTGCCGATCGGGTTGCCGTCGTAGACGACAGGTGCGATCAAGGAGAAAGATGCGGAGGCGGCGCGGTTATCAGGCGGGTAGGTACCCTCAGGCGGGCTCGTAGTTGCGCTGGGCGCGAGATAGGCGAGGTTGCTGACGGACATGTTGATATAGGCATTCAACTCATTCTGGCCAAAGAGCGTGCTAGCCCCCTCGTAGCGCTGGATCTGGTACTCCTCCTCTGTCGTTACGTAGTGCGCGTACGTATTCGCAGGCCCACCCAACACGACGATGGGCTCGGTGTCCGCGGAGAAGGTGGCCGCGGCTTCGGCCGCCACGGCTGCGCGCCAGCGGCGGCCGGCCATGGTGGTGGCTTCGCTTGGGGAGACGATGAAGATGAGCTGGCCTGCGCGGAACCCTTGCACGTCGACGATGTTGGGCGTCCAGGGGTAGGGCTGGGAGATCTCGCCGACGTCGAGGAGGATGGGTTTTGGGGCCTGGCATCTGCGCTGTTTGGGACCCGGGGTTTTGAGGAGGTAGGCGACGGAGGTTAGGAAGGGGTTATCGGAGGTGCCGGAGTCGGCTTGGGTAAAGTCGAGTGTGCCAGGCCAGTCTGATGTGCCTGCTGCGAAGGAGGAGCCCAAGGCTGCGGGGCAGGTTTCGAGCACGGTGCCGTTGGAGGAGGTGAAGTTGAAGTAGCTCATGTCTTGGAACAAGTGGTACGCCTTGACGCTTGTGCCAACGAGGGGGGTCGCGGCGGTATCAAACTCGTTGTAGAGGTCCAAGGCTCCCTGGAATTGCCGGCGGCCTATCTCGTAGCAAGATGTCACGCCCAAGTCGAGGTTGGTGAACAGAGGGCCTCGGCCGTGGCAAGCTTGACCTTGGCCGTTTGCACAAGTGCTGTTCTCGTAGCTGCACATGGTTCCGGAGCCATCGTCGCAGTATGCACCCTCCACGTTAGGCGTGGTGTCCCCGACGTTGGCCTGAGAGAAGCCCGCGACGAAGCCATCGGCGGCGGAGGCATCGGAAGCCATTGCCTGCTCGAACAGATAGGCGGCTATGCCCTTGTTATCTCCGGCTACATGTGTGTTGTTCTAAAAGAAATCAGCACTGCGGTACGGAGCCGCAAAAAGCACGTCCGAAGACATTCCAACAGCCGAGCTCCGCTATAAGAAGCAAAGTGCTACTCACACCGTACATAGAGGTTCCATGAACAGGAAACCACGTCAAGACGCCCATATTTAGTCCATCCGAGGCACGTTGGAACCGTAGCATTGTCAGGGTTTGGTCCACAGTAGTGTCGTATAAGGCGCGCTCTTCCGCCGGGTTGTTCATGTAGGAGTACAAACTGCGGCTTAGATTGGCGTCGGTGATATTGACGCTGCCGACACCGAGATAGCCAGCAGTCAGACTTTCATGTGCTCTCTGAACCGAAAGAATGCCGCCAGCGATAATGGCATCCGCGCTTTGCGCGCTGTATCCAAGACTCGAGATTTGAGGCTATCGGATATGAGGTCAGAATTTCTGAAAATGCCATGGATACACAGCAGGACTCACGAGCAGGTAGTTCCACCAAGCCCCAGGACCATTATGCGAATGCGTGCCTGTGACCGCCACATTTGACTGCCCATACACAGCGTAGTCATCTCCCAGGGCAGCAAGCCCCTCAAGGATACCGTAGCGCTGGCCAGTGTCACCGGCCGCGACATCCAAGACCATGTAGACAAATCGGTCTGCTGGATTGCTGACGTCGCCGATGATGAAAGCTCGCGAATAGAGGCGCTGGCGGAGACCGGTGCCAACCTGGGCTAGATCGGCGTATCCTGCGAATTCAATCTCTACCACGGGGCCCGTGATATCAGCCTTGCCGACTCCTATCCTGTGCGGGGCAAATAGAAAGTCAGCATCTCTGACAGGAGTCGGTCTCGGATTATGGATGCTCAAACAAAGAGAATCTTACAAATACTGATCGCCGGCTGTAGCCCGTACCTTGGTGGCGAGAAATTCCTTGACCTCTTCATGGTTGTCGAAGTCAATGTCGTCCAGCTCTTCCAAGGTCGGTGCGAACCTTCTTGGCTTTTGGTCCGTTTGGAGTACAGCAAACGCAAGCAGACCGAGGATAGCCACAGAAAACAGAGCAAAGACACTGAAAGTATTCCTGCGGCGATCTTGGAACACCGGAGGCGCCATGATGGATATGCTTGGCAGGTTGCCCACAAAGTCAGTGTTCTCACAGTCTGGACTTGAGATTGAACCCAGGGCTCTGCGCAAACAAGGCGCACTTCAATTCGGATCCAGTGAGATCACAAACGACTGAGGTGAGTATGTCACCGAGGGCAGTCTGTCGTTAAGACAAGAGACGAGGCTGTTGTAAAGTTGCGCGGTAGACGCGTCGTGGCATGGGAGCGAGTCCACGACGTCTTATAGGACAATGCATTTGTACATGCCTCGTGGTACCCCAAATACCTCGCATACTCAGGTACAGAAGTACAAGCACCGGCCTTTACTGCAATATCCTGTCACGAGGGTGCCACTAGATCTGGACAGCAGCAAGATTGGCACCCTCCCACCGGGAATGCAACTCATCTTGGGATCCATGCCACTGAGGGCTGCATCGCTTCACGATCTCCTCCGCTCGAAGGACAGCAATCATCTGACTCAAGGCCCCACGGTACCCCTCAAGTTAGTGACGCAGGCGCGTGACGCCTACACGAGCTCTATTGGGGTCTCGATAGGCTTCATTGGATATTCGACTTGATGAATCTCAAACTGTGTTGTGGTACGTCGTCCATTTGCAGAAGGTGCCAACGATCCAATGCTGTGTTCGCTGCTGGGGTACCGTCATAAAGAAGGTGTGCACGGTGGGTATGACAGCCCTGAGGACGAAGCTGTGTGGTCAGTGGGCGTCGACGGAGCCCGAATATTCAATAACCTTGGAAGGGTTGCGGCCTCGCAAACGCAGCACGCTCCACGCCACCAATGGGACTGCTGTTCCTGGTGGGAACCGGTTGGTCAAGCTTTATGCTAGGGCCAATCGTCCGAAAGCATCACGAGTATCGTTGTGACAGCGTTGCGACCAAGCGCAATATCTGGCAGGGGTTCAAGGACAGGGTCCACGGGGGCCATAAAGGGGGCTTCGTTCGGATCTATAAAGTGAACAAAGTTTAGCAGCCTTTCATCAACTAACCTCGCTTGAATGTAACTCTGGCTGGACAATTATATGGAGAAACCATCTTGCCTGTGAGTATCCCTATACATCATATTAATGTAGAGAGCATTCTGCGCCCTGTGCAAAGCCGTTGCAAGGCAATAGCAACGTCTTTCCCACGAATGCACCAGTGAAACCATGGCCGGCAGTTGATGAAGCTCTGTCTGCTATCAATGCGAGAAATGGTATTCCCCGGCCTGGCGCGGCCTACTATTGTTAGATAAATGTCACCTCTAGTGATAAGGGAGCGTAGCCCGCGGGCCCCGGTCGCTTGCCGCGTGGGTGTGGAGCTCCTGTGACCCACACTGCCGCCGAACCCTCTTTCTACCCCGGACGCTCAATATTCACTCCGCTACGCTACACCACACTCGGGTGCCTCGCCGCCAGTAGACTCGGGATTCAATGACCGTCGATGATTGCAGCCTCTTCTTCATCATCAACCGGCGTGCCAATGCAATGCACGCTCCACACAAGTACTCTGGCGATTCGGATCCGAACACGTTCGGTCACGTGTTGTCGTTTGGATCCATGTTGTCTATCCGGTCGATCTGCAGTGTGTATGTCCATCCGAACTCCTTATTCAAGGCGAGTTGCATCGCGCAATCGAGATATGTGTGAGGTCATGCCATCTTGAAGTGGATCATTCTCCAAGATATCGGTACTCTTTACCGACATGAATTGCGCAGAAGCAAGCTGATGCTGTTGACATCCTTTGAGACTCTGTTCAGATATGGTGACCATCCCAAGAACTCGGCAATCTCTACCGCGTCGAGAGCTCGAAAGCAAATTAGTATTGTGACCTTTGTGACCCTGATCAGCAGCACAAATGAGCGACTTAGAGCAGAAGGCCCCAAGAGGTCAGACTGCAAAGTGCAGAGCGCCACTCGGCTGAACATCGTTGCTTAATTAGGACTGAGAAGCATCTTGATCACCAGCACAAAATGTCTGGACTGATTTGAGCCACCAAGCAACTACGTGCTTTCGTAAATCGAGCGGAGTGGCTTTCGCTCCTCCGGCTATCGTTCATCACGCTGAGACCTGAACCTTCACGAGCTCGACAAAAGTGGCCCCCCTTGTCTTATTCTCCAGCTTCACTCCCCTCATCCACTCCCCCTTTCCCAAAAACCCTCGGTAAGAACTTGACATACGCGGCGGTCTCCACAACTGCAATGACAACAATGCAAGCGCGCAGAAACCACTTCACTCTAGGCGTGGCGCCGAGTTTCTTGAAGCTGACTTTCGGGATCTCAGTGTCGGCATTCCCAGGCTGAGGCTTCTTCGTGTTCGAGCCTGGGTTGTTAGGCGAGGTAGCGGAGGCTCTGCGATTGAGTCGAATTGTGGCGCCTGTCAGGCCGGCTGGCGTCGGGGCTAGGCTCAGCCATCTGTGACCATGGCGACCGTGCGCGATGGATCGAGCAGTTTGGACGGCGCTCATTGCAGAACTGTATGTCTGCGATATATTTTGTGATGAATTGTGCGGACATATGACTGTGAGTATTGGTGAAACTTTGCAAGAGGCGGTGATCGCAGACTTTTATTCAATTGTGCGGCCTGTGGCACAGTCATGAGTCTAACATTAGCCTATGTAAGAAACCTCTTGCGAACGGGCGAATTGAATCTGATTTAGCCACTGCCTTCGCTTTGGTTTTGCAAGTCTCTCGCGTCCTACATGGTCAAGCAATTCATCCATGCCGATTCATCGATAAAGGTCGGAATGGTTTCCGCAGCTTCTGCAAGGCCGCAGCGTCGTCACGCGGAGCTGCCAGTCCCGGGGGCCTCTTGACGCCGCCACTCAACTTCTGCATGTTAACGGTAGTCTTGTGGAAGCTCGGAGCAGGGCGTGGAGCAACAGGTCGTGGTGCCGCCGAGCGGGTGCTTGTGGCCTGATCCTTAGGCGGGTTCTTTTCGTCAATCTGGGAGTCGAAATCTGGAATGGGGGGCTCGGGAGGCGGGCTGGAGAATGGTGTATAGTGCGCTTTCGATCCCGACGCTGCCGCTGTTGATGTGCAAATTTTGGGTTTCGAAGGCTGATGTGCACCTATCCTGTGCTGTGCCAACACTGGGTCTATTGAAGGAGGTTGTGCGGGCGCTGGAACTGCGGCATTGTCGCGTTTCTGGAAGAGGGATCTCGCAGGCTGCAGACTTGAGGATGCTGGAGTAGCCACCGAGATCTTTCCGACATCTCTCTTCAGGAATCCTGAAAGTGTGCTCTGGCCTCCGCGAGACGCCGGCTTTACGTTCTTCGAGCTTTGCTTGACCAGCCCCCTGTCTACATGCCCAGAAGAAGCAAGAGCCGCTTGGTGAGCGCCTGCAGTGACGAAGCCGGCCTGAGCATTCATGGTGAAAGCCGAGGTTTGATCCATGGTTGTTGCATATGGTGCTTTCCACGCAACCTCTCCACTGCTCTCGGTGCTCCTCGATACATTAGGTCGAGCACGTTTTCTTTGAGGCTGATTCGAGGATTCGTTCCACTGCGTACTGCCACCACTTGCAGCTTCGTTGGAGGATGGATCCACAGGGAAGGTGTTGTCATTGGGGCAAAAGCCACCAGGTAGAGCGCTGTAGATCGACTCTGGACTTGGGAGCTCGCGACCGAGAATGTGGCCGATGGTCTTCAATCTGGCGGATTCGATGTCGGGCCCGATCTTGCTGAAGTCCTTCGCGACAGGTTCCAGGAAGCGTGACAGCTCTACCTCGGACTGACCACCGTACGACGTGCTCACCAGTGGGCAGCTGATGTATAGCAGTGCTTTTGCTCTGGTCATGGCAACGTAGAGGAGCCGACGTTCCTCGTCAGTGTCTTCGGAGCGGGCGTGTGGTATTGATCCATTGTACGCTGCGGGTATGAAGACGACCGGCCATTCAAGACCTTTGGCAGCATGGATGGTGGAGATGGTCACCATCGCCGTGGCTTCTTGGTCTTGTCCCTTCTTTTGGGCGTCCGAGGCTAGCGAGACGTTGGCCAGGAATTTGCCAAGCACGTCAGTGTCTTTGATTTGCTCCAACCCTTCAATGTCCGGCAGCTCGTCATCCTCAGACTGTGTTCCCAGTTCCCTCGCAAAGTCGTTTCCTAATGCCCGGAACTCCTGGACATTGGCCCACCTTTGCTCGTGGTCGTTGTTTTCGCGGTAGGTGTCTTGAAGATACTTTTCGAAGTTCAATCTTGCCAGAACCTCGTCGATGATGTCGACCAGGCCGTACGGGGACCCGTTTAGAGGTTGCTTGATCTTCTTCTGGATGTCGAGAATCAGACGAATAAGCTCGCCACTGATTTTCTGCTCCCCGGCTTTCTGCAATTTCGTCTTTGCTATTCGGTCGCCTCTACAGTGTTTTGTCAGCAAGGCCCAAAGACTTTGAGACGACTGTTCTGCTTCTTCCACCAAGGCCTTGACTGTTACGTCCCCGACGCCTCGCTTGGGAGAATTGATGATTCTCGCCAGGGCATCATTGCTCTCGGGCTGGTGAATGACTCTCAAGTAATCGAGGAGCATTTTGATCTCCTGCCGCTCGTAGAACTTGAATCCGCCGACCATCTTGTACGGGATGCCAGCCTTGCCGAGTGCCGACTCGATCTGTCGCGACAGCGCCGCTGATCTCAGAAGGATCGCAATATCATCATGACCCATCATCTGTCCTGACATCAGCTGTATGCGTCGTATTTCGGACACGATCCAGCGTGCCTCATCTGACGAATTTTTCAACCGTCTCAACGTCGGGCGAGTTCCCTTGTCGTGCACTGGCTTGAGTACCTTTTGAAACCGCTTTGTATCCTGCTGAATGACCCTCAAAGCTGAGTCTAGGATTGACTGGGAGGACCGATAATTTTCCTCCAGGGCGATTTGATCGGTCTTGGGAAAGTCTTCGAACAGACGCCGCAAATTCCCGATCTCTGCTGATCGCCAACCGTAAATACTCTGATCTGGGTCGCCGACAATGGTGATGCGGTTCTGCTTTTGAGCAAGGAGACGCATGAGATCGTACTGAATACCGTTCGTGTCCTGATACTCGTCGATGAGGACGGCCTCAACATTCGATACGCATGCTGGATGCTTCTGGAGAAGCTCGACACACTTGACGAGGAGGTCGTCGTAGTCAAGTAGATTGGATATCTCAAGGTGCTCCTGGTACTCTCTGAAGCAGGTCTCGAAAGCCCTGGAGCCCTCTGCCGCTTCACCACTGTGTTTGCGCTTCAATTGGGTCGGCTCCCACTCCAGGCCTTTCGCTTTCCTCTTGCTGATCCAAGCCCGGGCTATCGGCGGGTCGATACCAAGCTGCAGACGTTTGCATATTCGAGCTATGATGGCCCTTGAGTCTCCGTCGTCTGCAATGCTGAATTTCTGGTCCAAGCCGATGTGTTTGCCATATGCGGCTAGGTACCGGCGGGCGATGCTGTGGAAGGTCCCCAGAATCATCTTGTTCTCGCGGCCACCACCGAGCGCTTTCCCAATGCGCTCCCGCATCTCTCGCGCAGCCTTGACGGTAAAGGTAGCAACGATGACATTTTGGGGCTGGAAGCCGACGCTGTCTATGAGGCAAACCACGCGCGAGGTGAGAGTGTGTGTCTTTCCACTGCCCGGGCCGGCCATGATGGCCACAGTGGCGGCTTGGGAGCAAACTGCCCTGCATTGTGCTTCATTAAGGGTGTCAAAGATGGACGCAGAGCGTTGAGGGTCGGCCATGACGGCGGCTGGTCGAACCGGTAAACAAAGCAAGCTGGCAAATTCTAACCATGCGCTTGGAATTGTCGACAAGAAATGAATGGGCGGAAGGTCAATCCATTTTTGAAAACAGCGAGAATGCCACACAGGCAAAGTTTCATACACTTCACGCGTGCAAGAGGAACTTCTCGAGGGAGGGGTCGGTCGCGTCGCGTCCAATGTTGGGGCAGGAAGTTCGGGCCGGCCCACGTCCATGCCACGTCCGGCTCGCGGTGTCACGCATGAGCTGTGTGGCCTCGGGGTTAGGGTTGAGACCTTTGCTTCATCTCCGAACCGGTTGATTCCATTCGATATGCTCTCATGCGAGGGCACAGCAATGGTGGTCTGGCGTGGTTTTGTTTTCACACCACAGCATTGTTCTCAACGTCAGTTCCACGTACTTCTACAGCCGTGGGGTTGCAGCCGCAAGGCTGTCACGAAGGTCGACGTGCACACAGTCGGCCACGCCCCAACCTCCTGCACCAGCAAGTGCATCACCTGTAGGACACCACGTAGTGATGCAGGCGGCCGACAAGATTGTCGAGTGTCGACGCGAGGCAATCACCTCTTGTGCGACCTGGTGGCTGGGCAGTGAAGCACACATCTGTGGTGTTTGAAAGATGGTGTGCGAGAACCTGCAACCCCAGCCACCGACTTCGACCCAACCATCCAGCTTCAATCCCGTCGGCCAGTCAATCGGCGCTGACGTGCATATAAATCCCCTGATATGCTGGTGGTTTTGATCGCCCCAGTCTCATACCGTCCAAGCTTTATTTCATTCAAGCTTTCGACATATCTATCTCATGACGCCAACCAGACCTGATGGATGACTAAAGTCTCCAGTATTAGTGACAATGGAAACAGATCTGCTCTTCGTATTTGGAAAGCCGGGCACATATCTCTTGGCGCATCCAAATGGCTACAAAGTGTCAGTCTGCTCCTCAAGCTGGTGATCAGGATCGAACGAACAGTACTCGGGCTGACAAGTCACGCAGACGAAACCTCCCTCCGCTACTTGAAGAACAACTCGACACATATTCGGTCGAGAGGTTTGTCAGCCTTGCCATGCATGGCGACAACGTCTTCTGCACATGGGAATCTCGAAATGGCGAACGCCGCTACTGTGAGCATGTCCTCACGAGTTACACTGCCTGAGTGCCGTCCTAACTTTGTGCCCATAGACACGAATCTCCACCGCGTAGCCTACTCCAGTCTCAAGACCTTCATCACAAAGCACAGCATCCACACCATGAAGGTGACGTTCGGCTTGGAACTCGGCCACCACTTCGCTATTACGGATGACGGCTCCACCAGCTTTCGGCCGCTGAAGGGTGACCTCTTCAAAGCCGTCCTCGAGAGGCTGCGAACGACGGGACCGCAGCTCAAGTGTTTTGCTTTGGGGCCTTTCAGCTCGTATGTGGCGCTGTACACGGACGGTTCGTTCCACTGGGCCTTCAGACCGTCGTCCAGCTACCCCGAGCTCAGAAAGTTGCTGAGCAGTATCGGAACCGGAGATCTCAAGGTGAGTGGTGCTCTCCCCCTATGAGGCACGCAATGAGACTTACACACGTGCATAGTACATCGCGCTCAACCCGTATAAGAAGAATGAGTACTTTGTTGTTCTCGCGAATGGACAGGTGCATATTCGGGCCTCAAGCATATGCGTGCGAGACGTTGCAGAGGTGCTGGCACAGTACCCCAACGTCAACTTCATTAGCAGTGAGGTGGCCGACTTCGCTCCGGTCACGAAGACAGCTCGACTTTCAGCGTTCCGGTCAGCGTTCCGCACCAAAGGATAAAAATTCTAGCTCTCGAATGGCGCAGCTCCTGGGTCTGTATTCGGCACAGGGTGCACGGCCCGAGATGTGAAACATCTATCCATGACCCGCACCAGTGGGCTTTGCTCCCGAGGTCTTCTGATAGAGACTGGTTTCCCCATTGGGTGCCTCCTCGGATCAGGGATGGGACAGTGAGTGTCGATGGGGTGGTGTGGTCCAGCTCGAATTCTTTCAGCATTTGCGAATCGCGTCTTTGCGATGTTCTTGGTGACGATGGAATGGTGGTAGCAGCAAGAGCGGATGATTGTCAGCTACAACCCACAGCACTCGCACCGCTTCACAAGGTGGTCAAGTCAGATTTGCCGCGCAGCTGCTGGTCCCGTTCGAATGAAGATTCGCTCTGGTTGGTTAATTGGACGAGGTAGAGGCAATCACCAATGTTGGAGTTGATCACGTCCCTACCATGCCGGTCTAATGCAGCGTGCTCCGTTGGTTGGGTGATAAGGGTCCTCACATGCCCTACACAATACCACAGGAGCTATCCACCGAAGGGGGGGGGACCTCCTCGTTATGACTCGTGGGGTTGGAGAGATATACTTCATATTATGGGTAGTGTCACTATTAAAAACAACGAAGACCTCGCATTGAATTTTTCGAGACCGAAACCCTCCAAGCGAAGCACGAACACGACGTCTTCCAAATCAAGAAGTTTGCTCCCGGCACATGTACAGCAAGCACTTTAGATGCCCGCCAAGCATGTCAGCCAGATCCCACAAACAAGGGTTCCAAAAGAAATCAGGGGATTTGTAGATCACAATCGGCACATGCCATTCCAAGCCCATTCGAACCAGATACAGTCCAATGACTTCGCCTCACACCAAAACAGGCCTCGCGCAGGCAATATCGCCAGCGGGGCCCGGACCGGGCTGACTGGCCACACACAGCCCACGCACCCAATCAGACGCGCCCCGCTCTAGCACGGCGGCTAGACGCCCCCTGTCCCCTGCACGCACCACCCAACCACACGCCAGAACGCGACCCTCACCCACCTCTGCGCACACTTCACGATGCAACGAGGCTTCAGCATTCGCCCACTTCACTCGTCCCATGCACGCACTCATGCAGCAGCCGCCGTCCCTCTTGTGCCTCCGTAATTCGACATGCAGTGGCTCGACAAGTGAGAGGCCGTGTCACATCTTTTCTTTCCCGGGGGGGAAAGGTGGAGCTTTGTCCCTCCTTACCCTCCCCCAATGAGACCCTCGTGCAAACACCGCCGGTATCAACAGCCGCTTACGCTATATACTATTCCAACACCAACCAGTGACCGCATTCTCTCGCTCTTTTTGTTTCCATTTCGTGAGAGCTGATCAAACCTGTACCTGCATCTCTCCTAATCTTCTGCCCCGCTGTTCCATATTCTATCACACAATGCGTCTTTTCTGAACCAGGAAAGCCATCCATCCGAATAGCTAGTGCCTTGTTGATCTTGCTCCACCCACCAACGTATGCCTCTCTTCTACTAGGAGTCTTGAGATATATACATAGAGTCTCGCCGCGCCCCCAAACCCGGCCTTCCTCACCATGCCCACTGGCCTCTTCCAGACTTCTTCACTTCTACTACTACTGTCCTTAATATCTATACAAGCCTCGCTCCTGGTTCGAGCAGCAGCATCACCACAGAAGCGCAACAGCAACCCCCTAGGCATCGACCTCAACCCTGCGCCCTCCGCCGAAGACGGGCCCTTAGGCGCAGCCAACGCCCTCCGCGACCCAGCCTACCTTCCCGCGCAAATTGCCGGCATTGTCGGCTCCTACGCCTTCACGCTCGTGCTCGTTGCATTACTCCTGCTCGCGCTGTCCAAGAAGCGCCGCGAGCACCTACGGGCCGCCGAAGAGATCGAGGAAGTGAACTGGGACAGGAACCAGTCGCAGGTCTTCAAGTACGGAGAGCAGCAAGGGGCGGACGAGTTCTCGTCACAGCAGCACGGCGAGTACTTGCAGGGGGTTCATTACGACGAGCACCCGCCGAGTTACCGCGACGGCGTCTATTCGATACACGCCCCGCAACAGCAGCAGCAGCAGCAGCAGCGCGCTGTCTCGCACGAGCAGCCGGCAAGTTTTGGTTCTGGGCAAGGGCACGTCCGGAATTTCTCACTACCCTCGCCTACGGGTACCAAGTTCGAGGATCCTCCTAGGTTCGCGGAAGCACCCAGTGTCACGTCATTCGAGGCACAACAATATCAACACCAACAACAGGAAGCACCGTCACCGTCATCCTACTTCCTCCCGTCCCCCACCTCCACCACCCGCGGCCCCTTAGGCCAAGACCCAGAGGTTTCCCAAGACATTGTGCAACGGGACCGAGCCATGGCGCAAGCAGAGCTAGAGCAGATGTACAAGTATGTGATGGAGCAGGAAGAAGCGAAGGAGGCCGGCGTCGAGTTCAGGGCGCCCATGGTCGCAGCGCAGCCACGGGATTCGACTATGACCTCGTCCTCGTCCTTCTCTAACACCTTCAACATCAACAAGAAGGAGAAGAAAGAGAAGTTCAAGCCGGCCAACCTAAACCTCGACAAGCCAGAGAAGAAAGAGTCACGCACCTCGTCGATCCTCTCAGCGCTCAAGTCACCCGGCCGCAAGAAGAAGCAGATGCAAGGCATCAGCATCTCCTCGCCCATCATGACGCCCATGTCCGGAACATTCCCGCGCTACGACGGCGGCGAGGAGATGAGTGCGATTCCGCCACGGCAGTACGCACCCGCCATCCCACCGCCAGTGCCCATGAACAACATGAATCAGACTTTGAATATGGACCACAACCAGGCGTCCTTCGCCTCGCGCCGCAACATGAGCCACATCGCCCCACTCATGACACCACCCGATCTCTCACCCGAGAGCACGATGAGCATCGACGAGCGCATCGGCGCCATCGCCAGCGTCAAAAGCAAGGACCGGGGCCATCGCGGCGACGGCGAGGTCTCCTCCGAAGAAGACGAGAGCGAGGAAAGCAACGACCGCCTCGGCAACATGCAACTGCCGCACTCGCGACACATCTCCCTCGCAACCACCACCAACGGCGACAACGCCGACCCCGTCTCCGCTGTCTCCGACACCTCTCAATCCAACCTCATCCCCCGCCACATCACCACCAACCTTCCGGACAGCCGCACCTCAGGCCTGCCCACGTCCCCCAAACCCGGCGTGAACCGCTTTCCCAGTCTGCCCTCATCCCCCAAGCCCGGAGCAACCTTCTCCCGCGCCAACGCGCCCTCGGCAGTCCGCACAGGCGGCATGCTGCCCCTGCGCGCGTACGAGAACGCCATGATGTCGCCGACGACGCTGCAGGCCAACCGCACGGTGAAGGAGACCGTCTTTCAGCGCAACGCACCCATGTCGCCGGGTGGGATGCACACGGCGCGCACACCGGGGACGGGCATGACGGTGCCGTATTCGCCGTATCAGCCGTTCAGCCCGGTGATGCCGATCACGCCGAGTTTGGTGACCAAGGCGGATCGGAAAAAGATGCGGCGGATGGAGCCCAAGACGCCAACACTGGCGATGGTGAAGAGTGACGATGAGTTGTGGTAATAGGACTGCTGGCCGTGCGGGTTCTGGCCCGGCCTTGGCTGGAATTGCGCAAGGCGAGCGAAATTGCCAGTGGAATGGACGCCATACCGAATATGGTAAAGGCCCTTCAACGTCCTGGCTATACCTAGTTGGCACCGCCGGTCGCTTGCGAGTCACGTTTGTGTTTCGAGATTATGGTGACTTTGTTGCGTTGTCTCCCAGGCGTTCAGGCAATGACTACCGGCGAAAGTATAATTACCTACTTAGCGCATGTCGGCCGAGGGGATGTGATCGTACGGCTTCGCGGCTCGGCGTTACTACGATGTAGATAGACGAGTAAATCAAGAGTTGCGGAAGCTTTTCACGACGGCTCACTATGCGGATCGGAGCTTATACGAACTCCCAATTTACTTTGTAATTTCATCAAGACCCACCAATTATGCCTTTGGTGATGAGTGCTGTGCCTCTCGCGTCTTGTGGTGGTGAGAGCCGGCGAGTTTGTCTGGTGGCTACACCATGCCCAAGGTACTGTGTGCATGGTGGCATGCTGGCCCGCGTAGTGATTGACAGCAAGCGCGAAATTGTCTGAATTGATCGTTTTCGGCGGTGCTTGCATCAACTGAGTCGTCGTCAGCGGCCATTAGCATGGTGTGAATTGATGTCGCAAACGCTTGTTTGCAGCCTGTTCTGCATCGAAAGCAAAAGGTGTCCGTTTCGAGGCATGGCATCCCAAGAGGTGAGACCAAACTTCGAGACTCGGCATTCATATCGACCATTTGGTCAGGCCTGCGTGGGACCCTGAATTTAGTAGGGCGTTGAAACTTGAGGCATCGCTCGAAACGAACTGCTGGGACGGAACTACCCGTGGGGCCTCACACCGGCACGCCAGTAACACCCTGGAGGGTGGGGGACGTTAATTCGTGCCATCTCACGTTGATTCGTGTCGCTGGTGCTTGTGTGAGGCCCCCACGGGTAGCCCCGTGATGGGAGCTCTGGACGTGCCAGGAAGAGCAGATCAGATGACCAACCGACAGCCTACTAGAGGCCATTACCGCGCCGGCACTGTGGGAGACTGTACTTGAAACGTATAGCATGGAGCCGAAGATGCCATTCTGAGATGGCAAACTGCGATGTCACAGCTTTGGGTTTGTCCACGATAGCGTGCTCAAGATGCGGCACACTGCAGATCGGGGTTCTTTCTTCTGCAATGACGGCCTGACAGCCCGTGCATTCGTGGACTGCTAGCAACTTGCTCATTTGCAGGCTGGTCTTTGGGACAAATGTCACTGCAGCTACCACCAGTGGTGGCAGAATCGTGTGCGTTACGGAATGTCTCTGCTGCCGTCAATGTCCAGATCCAGACAAACTTCCACGGCAAAGCATATCGCTGCAGCATGACGCCAGACCGAAACTCTTTTCATCAGAGACACCGGACCGCCCATTTCTGGTGGAAGTCGACCGACAAAAGGAGCCTTGGCTCAGCACGTGTGACAGACAAGCTTAGTCTGGGCACCCAATTGGCAAGGCAAGGATGCGATTGATTGGTGTATTTCCGCGCGCGAGAGGGCTCTTGGGGCCAAGACTCGAGGCGTTCCGGGCCCTTTACATGGCATGGTGCGGGACTCTTCGTAGCACTCCAAGAGCGCCGCTCGCCTTGATGGATGGAGGCTAGACTGCGCGCGGGCTGTTGCTCTTGTCCTCGGGCTAGTCCTCGGACTCGCCCTCGGGCTCGTCCTCGTGGCGCGGCAGACCGAGGGCTGAAGATCGAAAGTGGCGTTCAAGCCCTTTTCGACGCCATGGCTCACACGACTCCGTGAGGCATGTGTTAGCGGCCCAAAGGCTGTCTCGGAGTCGCAGCAGGAGACTCAGCTGTATGCTGTATTCCGCACGAGCCCCAGGTCTCGGAGAGAAGTGAAGATTAGACTTCGAGGTGGGTGTTGAAGAGAGACGGGGGCCATGGCGCGGCACGAAGCGACAGTCCGGATTGCAACGTGGGAGAGCCGCAGACTGCAGACACTCGGTGGTTGGGCCGAAATGCTCAGCAGCGTAGGACGCCGAAATGTTCAGGATGTTGTATCGAGCTGGACGGCAGGTTAGAGCTCAGGACGCTGGAAGCAGTGAAGGTGGCATTTGAAAAAGGAACAGCGGGAAAGCATGTGGGGCTGGGCGGCCTGGGGCAAGAGCGACTGTTCGGGTTGGTGGCCAATTGAAACGGCAGCCACGGTTCTGGGCTTGCCTGGCAGCCTGGGCAGGACGCATCGGCACCTTCCGCCACACGCGGCAGAGGAAGAAGGGCCTGGCAGCCTGTGGAATGGCCCTGGCAAGCCGGACAAGCCTGGAGGGCAACAAGGGTCAGGACAAGGGTCGGGACTCAGGGCAAGGGAGCCCCCCCCGTCACCAGTCAATGCTATGCCACCGAAAACCCCAGACAGCGCCCAGGGCTCACTTTGCTCAAGTGGCAGTGGTATGATCGCCTTTCTCGCCGTGCTCGCATTGCCCTGCGAGACTTTCTTGCTCGTACGATACGATACCCACCTGCCCCTCCTGTTTTTGATTCCCAACGACTTACAGCATCACCACCACTCACACAGCCCTCACCCTCGGCCGCGGCCTCATTGACCACCCCATTCATTGCCATTGCTCCGTTCATGGCAACCTGCGTCTTGCCCTTGTCCTGCATACGTCGTCCCTGTGCTGTCTAGGATCAGCCTCGACGTCCGACGCTGCTCAAACACATTGCACGGCGCGCGAGGACGCGCTCCTCAGCACTCAGGAGAAAACCCCACCGGCGCACCGTGTCCAGAGTGGCCAGACTGGTCAGACTGGTCACCCTCTGGCCTCAATCGCGTCGACAAGACAACGAGGAACCAGTCCTGTGTTTCGGGATCGAATAGACAGACTGACACTTTCACGGCCACGGATTAGTTAGCTGGCTGTGGACGCACCTCAAATTGCATCACTGCGCATGCTCGAGCTGACAGCTCGCCACGGAACGTTCCGTCACACGCTTCGCTTTCATCGCGAACCCTTTTTGGCTCCTTCCACGGCTTCTGACAGCACGCCGGTATTGTGTAAGCAGTGAACACTGGTCTGGCTTTCCACGGCTTGGACGAGCGGTACTGCACTGCTGGCTTTGCTTCCCCTGTGTCGGTTCCAATTGATTGTCCCGCGTTCGCAGCAGTTGAGCTGCTGCCGCCAGACCACTACCGAGCACCCTTCTCAGGAGACGCACATTGAGCTGCAAGTCTTCGGCCTGTTCTCTCAGCCTTCTCTGTCACAGTCTCACTTCAAACTTCAATCCGCTCCCCACTGTACGGTGAACCTGTCGGCTATCCGTCGGGAACGGTCCGCGACAGCAACGGCACTCAAAGCCTGACTCTCCCTGCTGCTTTGTGCCCGCACGGCCAATTCCACTCGACGCCCCATCGCTTAGGGCTGTCGTCCGTTCGAGTCGAACCACTCTTGCATAAACGGACCGTCCCCGTCCTCACCAATCTCTCCGGATCGCGTGTCAAGTCTAGACCTGCGACATCCCTAGGGCTGGACCATCATGGCAGATCAACAGCACGACTCCCAGCCATGGGACGTCCCCATTGATTCAACATTCGATTTTCAATCCCCCAATGACCCACTCTCCGGCTCTGCTCCCAGCACCGTCTCGGCATCTGGCTCACACTCTCCTCCCGGTTATCACCTCGTCAACAACGGCACCGCAGCTTCAGCCCCGGAAAACGCCGCCTCTGGTCCCGATCTGACCTTTGCCGACTACAACGGGAGCCCGCCCTGGACCGACCAGAACCAATTCACCCCTCCCTTGGGCCCCAACGACAGCGACCCCCTCGACGCTCTGAACCTCAGCCTGTTCCCTGACTGGAACGTCCCAACCGCCTCTTTTCCAAATCAGCCTTTACAGTACCGCACCCGCCCAGACGACCTTGCCCACGGTCTGCCCCCGTCGCAGGCTAATCAGAACCTCCACCATTATCACGAGAACTTCCCCAACGCGCCTGGGGCTAATCAGCCTGGTGGTCCTCCGGCCCGTCCGGCTCCCTTGGGCTTCGCAATGCCTAGCCTCACCCCCGCCCAGCAGGAACAACTTCGCGCCATTGCAATGCCCGCACACCTACAGTATCAGTCGCCAAAGAGCGAACCAAGCCAACTCAGTCCTCAGTCGAGTAATGGAGATGGCCCTAAAGGTGTATCGCCCGACTCGTCAAAGCTTGGGCGGAAGCGCAAGTCTTCGGCGGACATGGATGATGACGACGACGAGGACGATGAAGACGGCAACCATCCCATCAAGAAGACCGCACACAATATGATTGAGAAGCGGTATCGAACGAACTTGAACGACAAGATCGCAGCTTTGCGGGACAGCGTGCCAAGTCTCAGGGTACTGTCCAAGAGCGCGCGCGGAGAAGATACCACGGGAGACCGGGAGGAGTTGCACGGACTGACGCCGGCACACAAGCTCAACAAGGCTACAGTAAGTTCAGAAAGAGCTTCGATCACGCGGAGACGAACGAAGGCTGACAATCCAATCAGGTTTTGAGCAAAGCCACCGAATACATTCGGCACTTGGAGAAGAGGAACACACGACTCAATGATGAAAACAACACAATGCAACAGAGGATATCAGCCTTTGAGAAGCTGTTCATGGCTAATGCTATGAATGGAACCATGAGCCCCATCCAGCAACAGAGCGGCTTGCCGTTTGGACAGGACCCTGCTCAGTTCATGAACGCGCCAGGGAACGGTCAGAGAGGGCTGGATTCGCAAGGCATGATTCCGGTGCCTGACGATATGAAGCGCATCATCAGCGCCCAAATGGCGTCCGGACGGCCATATCCTGTGCCTCAACAAAATCCGGCCATTATGCGCCAACAACAAATCCAACAGCAGCAGCAACAGATGCAGAACAACCGCTGGCAGAACGCGCCCTTCTACCCCAAGATGATGATCGGTGCATTGGGCGGACTCATGTTCGTGGAGTCGCTGCGTGAGAGGGAGCAGAGCGCCGAGTCGCCCGAAGGCCGTGGTCTCTTCGCCATCCCCATACAACTCCTTGGCCCACTCGTTTCGCAGTCGCATGTCAGCCTTGCAGGCCACCAATTCTCTCTCGTCCAGACGATCTCCACTCTCAAGTCTCTGCTGTTCCTTGGCACCTTGCTTTGGGTATTCGTACCCTCGCTCTTCGCGCCCGCGTCTCCGAAGACGCAAAAGACACATACCATCGATACCAAACTGAAGGCGGTCCCGTCGCTCGCATCTCCCATACATGTGCGGCGACAAGCCTGGCTCACAGCTATTCAGACCGTGTGGGTGCCAAGGCATAACTTCTTTCTGGAGGCCGCTGCTTTGATACTGAAGATGATGAAGCTCAGTCTGAGGAACACTATTGGTGTGCACGGCTACCAGATGCTGACTGGACTGACAGAAGAGCAGGAGACGGCAAGAGTCAAGGCCTGGACCATTGCACTGGATGCACAGCTGGCTGGAGGTGACGTTGAAATCAACAAGACTCGCCTGACCTTGACACTACTTGCGTCTCGGACCTTGCCTGACACGCCTCTGCGACTTATGCTGAACGCCCTTCACATTCGTGTCCTGCTTCGGCAATTAGGGACAAAGGGCGTCCACAACATCTTGGCTGCCAAGCTTGCGAGGTCTCAGTGGAACGAGGCCAGACAGCTGAACCGGTTGATCAACTCGTTACGTCGAACTGAACCTCTGTCGCCTGATGACGAAATCCCAAGTCACCTGGCTCTGCTCCTCGAGCAAGATTGTGATGATATCCTAAACGACAACATCGTGCAGCGCGCGCACAACTTGGCCTTCAACCGCCCTACGACGTACAACATCGACGCTGACGTGGACGGCATGAACGCTGTTGTGGAAGATCCGGCTGTGCGATCGCCAATGGACGCTGTGGCCGCGTGGTGGTCAAGTCTAATGCTCCAGCGTGTCTTGTCTGCAAGCCTCGCAGACGGGGTCGACAACAGCAGCGGGCTTATGGCCAGCATGGCCGATGACATCAATACCGCCGTCAAGGTCGCTCCCATCGGTTCCAACGCGCAAGTCCGCGCTCTCGTTGCCAAGGCTGTAGTCTTCGATGAGAAGCGTGGAGCAAACATTGCGACCGTTCTGAACGCTCTTGGGCCTAGTCTGAATCCCGACAAGCACCCACAGTACAGCAGTGTGATTCCACCACTGATCGACGCGCCCCTGAACTCCATCACACCTGATCCCGACGTGCAATTGGCTCTGCGCTGTGCTATGGCCATCGCACACTTGCAGCGATTCGAGGTTCCACCATATAGCGCCCTCACTATCATCGACACCATTCTTCCCGGCTCCACAGAGGGTTTGTCTCTCTTGGGCTGCATTGCCGCTTTCCTGCTGCTGGAGCGTCTGCACAAGCATTCAATCGCGGCTGAGGCCTGTGCGTCCGCTTTGGAGCGCCTTTCGGGAACTCTGAGGATATGGATAGGCAGTGAGCAAGGTAATAGACCTGGTCTCGAACGCGGCATCCGCCACAATATGGTCGAGCGGTGCCTGAAAGTGACCAAGAGTGTAATTGGAATGGATCAGGGTTACGTTACGATGACGGACAGCGAGAGCGAAGCCGGAGTGTGCGAGTTGCTTGATTGAGACTCTCGTTACGCGACAATTTCCTCTTATGTTACGGCAGTGCGCATGCCATGTTCTCTGTACATATAGCATTTTCTTACGGACCGAGCGGTAGGCATCCTGTCATTTATATAGGCTCAACGGTCGGCGGTCAAAATTTGGCTACGGAGGAAGATACCTGTGGCGCAAGTGAAGTGGGTGGGTGGTGCGCATGAAAACACTGTTCGCTGCGGGTAGCGTGGGAAAGGAGTTTACAAGAGGATATCCCAGATTATTACAGCGCTGGACTTGCATGGTACACGGTATCCTCACGTTGACGGTCTTTATTGCGTAATGTTATACATGCTCAAATCGCAATTGCTGGCTGTTCTAATAAATGTGTTCCCCCAAGATGATCTTTCGGGGGGCAAATCGATCGCAGCTAGCTATTTCGTCACCAGCGGTAGAATGATCTACATCATGATTTTGTGACAGTGCCCATGTCGCGTGAGTTGTATTCTTCTTCACCAATCCAGTCCAGGTCCACCGCCACAACCGCCTCCGCCAGCCATGAGCTCTACTGGCTTGCGCATCGGTATCTCAGCATGCGGCTTGACACCAGGCCTCTTAGCCCGCAGTCCCACAAACTGTATCTTCTTATCCAAGTCCTCAAACTGGCTCTTCCCCTCGCCCTTCTTCACCTTCCACTTGGATGTCCCAAGCTCCGCATCCAGCTCTTCCACCGGCGGCAGCTTCAAGTAAATTTGGCCGTCACTACGCTCCTCCACTTCAAACGTAGCAATACTCATCTCACTATCATTCTTGCAGTCGCCCTTACTCAAGTCATAGTTCCGCTTGTGGTGCGGGCACGATATATACGGCGCACTGCTGCTGCCGTCCTCGTTTTTACCCACGAGTCCATCTGACAGGATGAACGCGCGCTTGTGCGGGCACATCTGCTGCGTGGCATAGTACTTGCCACGAATCCGCCACACAGCCAACTGCGTGTCCCCACGCTTGATCGTCGCCGAGATACCATTCGGCAACGTATCCGCGCCATCAAAATGCGCTGCCTCCAGCACCGGCTGCCACGTCGTCTCGCTCCACTTGTCCCTCAACGCCTTGAAGTCCGTGGTCGCGCTGTTGGACGGCCAGTACACAGGCCGCGGCTGGCCACGGTCATCCTCTATATCCATATTCTCGACGCTATCGTCCGTGTTCTGGAACTGCCTGAACTTGGCGGCGATAGCGGGGCTGGCGACGGCCTCGGCCCACTCGTCGAAGAAGGACGCGACGAGCTCGGCCATCTGCGCTTCGAGTGAGGCGTTGATGCCGAGCTTGTCGTCGATGACTACTTCGCGCAGGTAGGCGATGCCGCCAGGCAGGGCCTCGAGCCAGCGCGCGGTGCGTTGGAGGCGGTCGGCTGTGCGGATGTAGAACATGAGGTAGCGGTCGAGGAGGGGGATGACTTCGGACGGGGGCACGTCTTTGGCGAGGAGCTCGGCGTGCTTGGGCTTGGCGCCGCCGTTGCCCGCGACGAAGATGTTGAAGCCTTTTTCGGAGGCGATGAGGCCAAAACTAGGGATTGGATGTTAGTGAGGATGTTGATGGGTGGGAATGGGGAGGGAATAGGGCTTACTCTTTGTTTTGCGCTTCCGCACACTCGCGCACACAACCGCTCACACCGCCCTTGATCTTATGCGGCGCACGAATACTCTTGTAGCGCTCCTCCAATCGCACTGCCATGCCCACACTATCGCCAATACCATAGCGGCACCACGTAGTGCCAACACAGCTCTTGACCGTGCGCAGCGACTTCGCATACGCGTGTCCGCTCTCCATGCCCGCCTCGACCAGGGTCCGCCAGATATCGAGCAAGTCCTGCTTCTTCGCGCCGAACATGTCGATGCGCTGCCCGCCCGTGATCTTGGTGTACAGTCCGTACTTCTTGGCAACCTCACCCATGACAATCATCTTGTCGGGCGTGATCTCGCCGGCCGACACACGCGGCACGACGCTGAAGGTGCCGTTGCGCTGGATGTTGCCCAGGAAGCGGTCATTCGTCTCCTGCAAGCCGTGGTTGGGCTTATCCATGACGTGCTTGTTCCACAGACTCGCAAAGATACTCGCAATCGTCGGCTTGCACACCTCGCACCCCATGCTGTCTTGCTCGACGCCCGCGTCCGCCATGACGGCCGCGAACGTCTTGAGCCGCTTCACCATGACGATATTGTACAGGTCCGCGCGGCTGTACGCGAAGTGCGGGCAGACGTTGTTGCGCACCTCGTTGCCCATGGCAGCCATAGTCTTGTTGAAGATGGACGTGACGAGCGGCACACAGCCGCCGCAGCCCGTGCCGGCTTTGGTGCAGGCCTTGAGGTCGCCGAGGGACTTGCACGTGCCGTCCTTGGTGACGGCGACGACGTCCCCTTTGCTGACGTTGTGGCACGAGCAGATCTGCGTGTCGTCGTCGAGCTCGTCGCCCTCGTCACCGCCGCCGGACTTACTGCCGAGGATGAGCTCCGCCGGGGGTGTTTCGAGGGGCTTTTGGCTCTTGACAAGCGGCACGAGCTTGACGTAGTCCGTCGTGTCGCCGATCATCATCCCGCCGAGCAGGTACTTGCCGTCCATGGTGAAGATGTACTTCTTGTAGACGTTCTGAAACGGGTCCTTGTACGTGAGCGCTTTCACGGCCGGCGGTGCGGGCCCGTTGGTGAGGAGCTTGACGTCGGCGGAGGCTTTGCCGTTGAGCTCGCCGCCGCTGCCGTTGGTCTTCTTCTCACGCGATCCCGCCGTCTTCGCTCGCGCGGGGAGATATTTAGGCCCATCGCGGTCCGCAAAGAAATCCCCAAAGCTAGCAACCTCAACTCCCAGCAACTTCAGCTTGGTGCTCAGATCGGGCCTTTTGAACGCCCGCGGCTGATGCAGCTCCGCCTGCGTAAGATTGAAAGCCAACACATCCGCCATCTCCACCCCGGGCGCAATCAGCCCAAACGTCTGGCCATTCCAGCTCGCGCACTCGCCCAGCGCGTACACCCCCTCCTCGCTCGTGCTGAGGTCATCGCTCACCACGATCCCGCCGCCACGGTCCGCGCACTTGATCCCCGCAGCCCGCGCCAGCTCGTCGCGCGCGCGCACGCCGATCGCGAAACACAGCGTGCTGCAGGTCATGCGCTCGCCATCCTCGAACACGACGCCGCTGACGTGGTTCGTGTCGTCGGTTTCGATGCGGCCGACGCGCTTGCCGAGCATGACATCGACGCCCAGCGCGCGGACCTGCTCGACGACCATGGCGCCGGCGTCGCCGTCGAGCTGGCGCGAGAGGACCCAGCGGTTGCGCTCGACGACGTGGACTTGCTCGAAGGCGTTGAGGTCCGTCATGGCCTTGGCGGCCTCGAGCCCGAGCAGGCCACCGCCGACGACGGCGCCGTGGGTGCCGGTGCGAGACGCCGAGAACTCGATGAGGCGCTGCAGGTCGTCGATGCTGCGGTAGACAAAGACGCCGTGGGCGTCGTGGCCGGGGGTGTGGCGCGGGAGGAGGGCGTCGGAGCCGGTAACGATGACGAGGATGTCGTAGGGGGTCTCGGTGCCGTCGGCGCAGGTGACGGTTTTGCGGTCCTTGTTGATGGCCGAGACTTTCTTGTTGAGGTGCCAGCCGAGGGCGTTGTCGGACCCAACGGAGGATTCGTACCAGTCGAGGGGGTTGAGGTAGAGGTCTTCGACTTTGCGGTGCTCAAAGAAGGACGTCAGGCCGACGCGGTTGTAGGCGAGGTGCGGCTCTTCGCCAATGACAGTTATGTCGTAGAGGCGCGTGCGGGCGTCGAGCTTGAGGAGCTTCTCTCTGTGAAGGAGGGTTAGAATGTGGTTCTGTGTGGATTTTGTTGGAGGACTTACATGAAGCTGATTCCCACCATTCCCAAACCCACCACCACAATCTTTTTCCTTGATCCCGCTGCCATTGTGCTGTAACTATGTGTAAGCTGCGACTTGGGTGTAGGTCGACACAGCTAGAGAGGTGACGAGAGCTACGACATGAAATCACTGAAAGTACGAGGGCATGGAAATATGTTGCATGGCCTGAGGCTACTTAGTTGAGATACTCAGAAGAGTGAGGTGACATGAACATGATGAAACGAAGTGAGCCTCAGCATGACATTTTGTCCAACCTGAGCGTTCATAGCTTCTCCGGACCTAATCCCAACCAGTCACGTCGCGCCCAAAACAGCATGACAGATTAGCCATGCGAGCGATGTTCTCCCATACAGCCGCCACAGCCAAAGCTCACAATGCCATATATCGCTGGCTAGAGTGAAGCATTTCCGTGGGCGTATGTGTGTCGTTGCGTGGACCGTGGAAATGATATCTCCGTCATCTTTCCGGGGTCCTGGAGCTTGATAACAGTCGTGATCGACCAATCGTGTGTTAGTACACCCCTAGCCTTATCCACTCGGTCGAACTGGCCGCGGAGAAAGATAACAGTCCCGCTAAACTTCTGGGCATGCAATGGCCGCCCGAACTTTTGACGACACCACAATTCGTCCTCAAGACTCTCGTGGGGGTGACGATGCAATAGTCAATGCCATCACTTTGCGTGTGCTTTGGTAGGTTTTTTATTTGAGGGCTGAGGTGGGATACCTTGCCAGTTGGTGGCGGAATCATGGCTTATGCGCCACGTAGCCGCATCCAGGCACAAGCGACGCGGCTATTCACCACAAGACAAACTGAATATCTCATTTACTGCAAAGCACCGTGACAGTTCCGTACAACATCTGCATGCTCTCAGCAAGTATACCAAAAAATGTCCGACTTCTGGCGATATGGCAGTATCGCGGATGAAATATGCGCACAGCAACGTCAAGGTCAACCACCTCTGGCATAACCAACCACCTCTGGGATGAACACCTCTGTCCAGCTCTAGGATGATCAGCTCTGGGATAAACGCCTCTGGAATAAACACCATCAGAATAATCATCTCTGTGATATCGCCTGTGGCACCTCTGGGCTGTACGTAGTAGTCCATCTTGTGGACTACTGAGCTGATCCCTGTCGCAAGTTGGCCAATGGTATTACACCGATCGGACCCACCTTCGACGACGCCGGCGCACATGCCGCCTCTTGTAGAGATGTCTACTGGTAGCCAAAAACAAAATGTACAAAGACATTGTAGGAAAGTTTCAATATATCTGTTCTACGCTTCCTCTAAATCATATATCGATGTCTCAAAATTCTGCTTAAGTGCTTTGGGACGTCACCACACGAGCACACTAGCAGTTGACGCACATTGCACGATTGCTGGTGAACATGGCGTCACGGTCTTGTGAAATTGCTATGAAGCCCCTAAGGCCCATCCTGACGAGATTTTCTCCACAGATAATGTTAACCATTCACCAGCACCCTCGGACTTCAACTGACACCCCTTGTTCGGCAGATCCAGCCACACAATCGACAAGCCTTTGCAGGACGCAGAAGTAAACGAACACTTCGACACAGACATTGTCCTATATACAAATTTTCTTGAAGCGTGAGAACATGTTTTCATCTAGACCTGCCGGACGAAACTGCTCAGGAAACCGAATGGGGCCAAAGACTCCTGGTCGTTCAGTATATGGTGGTGCGGTGTTCTTCGAGACAGGTGCGCGCTGACAAACCTTTACATGCTGATGGGAACCAATGCGAGCGGATGATATGGAGCTGCATGACTGGCGAACGACCTTTGTCCTTCTGATTCGTAACTCCCAAAACAATCACAGCAACCATATATCTACGTGCTAGACCAACAGCACTAGTCAAAGCCTCAATAGGTCGCTCGTCCCCTACTAGATCCCTCATCTCTCAACGAGGGGCGTTTAGACAGACCCACTAGTAACGGAGGTAGCTGACGGCAATACATTAGGTCACTTACATTGACGGCAAAACTATGCGAGACTGTGGTCTTGAGGTTTCAAACGTTACGCGTACAACATGGGCTTAGTATCGAGGTATAATGCTTCAGTATGATGTGGTATCCGCATGTTTATGGGGATGAGACAGTTGAATATTTGGAATGATGTGTCACTGATGCTTCTGAAAATCATGAAAAGGTTGATATGGCTGTTCTTATTCATGGCGTGTGAATGAATCCAACATTCTTGATCTAACCATTGCAAGGTTGGAAACCACGTGCCTGCTAATATCTGAAAATGACATGATGGCCTTCGCTCAAACCAAAACGTAGTGCATTTACTCCATTGGCTGCTTTCTGTAAACATTTCGGAATTTTGCAGACAACACCTGTCCATTCTCGCCAAATATTATAGCCACCGATCATTCATCTGCAACAGTAATACATATCTCAACAGATACTTCAGGCTCGTTCAGCCCCATTAATTCGATTGTCCACTGCCGAAGTATTGGCATATCCCAAAATGTCAGACATCCTTGACGTCCTCATATTTGAGCAGCGGTGGAAACTCCCGTCCAAACCGACAAATGTGCCGTCCACGTCGTCAACAGCTTGAATTCCGATCGACTTAGGGCTTTTTGGCCTGATCTCACTCAGCAACTACTTTGACCCGCCACATCTTTATCTCCCGTCACAGTGGCAGCGACGAGCATCTCGGCCTTGCATAACTTGCATCGCACAATACGCCCTCGATACACTCTTTGCAGCGAAAAACGTCGGCGAGATCTGGTGGGGCATGGGTGTAAGCCCTGGAAGGCTTAGTACCACATGGCTATTATGGAAAGTATTTCACACCGCGATTTTGCTTGCCGCATCGCACATGGATCGCAATACGAGGTACAGTTGTACTTTAGCACGGGGTTCAGGTCAGTGGGAGGGCCATATGTGGTATATTACATGGTTGGAGCTCAAGGTTTTGACTGTGGACTGTCATCAGGTATTTTGCAGACTGCTATCCATCCATCCATTCTTATCCTTCACCTCAGCCTCAGCGCGGTTCTCAAGCAGTATCTTAATGACGGACCCAAGATCATAGAGGAGATCACTTGATTACGGAATGTCAAGGTGAGAAAAATACATAATAGTATGGTTTATCCAACTCAATACCGAATGTTTATCCTTGAATAGGACCAACCGATTCGGGAGATGGAGAGGTTCCGCTGTGCCACAAAACCAAAGAGGTAACCGAGAACCTATCGTAGGTAACGACCGAACTAGAAGCCAACAACTCGCGAGGTTTTGGTCAGACCCAAAACTTCCCACCTGAATATTGGGCGGATAGGAGTGAAAAGGTCCCGACTTGCCCTCCTCGTCGACAGAGCCGGTCTGCCTTGCAGGCACCAGGCAAGTAACCCGTCAAAGACAGTGACCATGTATGGCAGATCTGAACTGCTGACAATGAGAATGATGCAGCGAAGAGAGAGAGAGAGCCATTGTAAAGACGATGACAAATATCACCACGACGAGTGCAGAACCCAACCGAGCAACTACACCCGTAGAATCTCAAAACAGAAATGCCGCCGCTGTAATAGAAATAGACCAATCAATGTAGGTCCGAGACAAGAAGTCCGTTTTCAGACGCCTTCTTGACCGGGAATAAAAATTTGAACGCCCACGCATATCTCGAGCTGAAGCGCAATGTATTGTTGGTTCAGGTTTTGCTGCGCCACAAACTGCGGCCCGTACACCTTGGAAAGATTTCATTGCTAATTTCAGTATTGCAGTAATTTGATTGGCTTCTTGCCCCTGGTCATTCATAGCACGTTTGGCACGTTTGGCACGCAGGCAGCAAGGCAGATCTGGCCAACACAAAGTGATGCTCGGCTTGCTTTTAAAGAGCAACCCCGCCCAATCCATCTCCCCTTTCATCAGCGGCTCATCTTTTGCTCCTAGCCAAGAAAATCTATAGCCAGCTCCAGGCCAAGATTTCCGGTTTCAAAATGTTCACGTAAGTCAATCCAAGTCAGCTAGTCGCGAGATGGCGCTCGAATAAGCTAACTAGCTTGATGTCCAGAACGCCTAGAACTCGCACCATGCCATTGGTGCCCGAACCCTTCGAGAATCACATAATTGTGAGACAAGGAGTGTTTTTTAACAGCGAACGGTTGGCCAAGACACGATGCAAATTCTTCCCGAACTTTGATAGCCCAAAATATAGAAAGGGTCTGAGCGATGAAAAGAAAATTGAGCTAGACCGGAGAGCGTCTAGCCTATTCAAACGATTCATTCGGAGCCAACTTCATGAGGCTTCTGAGTTTGGATGGGAAGTGTGCGCCTGGCACGATTTGTTCGGATTGATCATGGACGATGAGAGACTCCGCATGTAAGAGATCTATTTCCAGAAACGTGAAGGACCCCCCCCCCAAAAAAAAACCGGCACTAATGTCTTGTTAATTTTAGAGATAAACGGCCTTATGAATTTTTGAAGGAGGACGATAGCGGGGAAAATGTGGTTAGAACAAAAATTCCGGACGCGACTATCGGCCTTGTATCATATGACGATTACGACATGAAACGTGGTTATGTCTGCACTATGGAGGGCTGCGAAGATGATCACTCTAGCATGCAACCGGATAAGAATCTATCCAAGGATGCGCTTCTCTCAATGATGCATGACCGCCACTGCGGTCTCATCGTTGATGGTGTGTGGGGCAACACGAATCTCGTCTTCCCGTTTGCAGCTTACGAGGCCAAAAAGCGAGCAAAAAGCTACGAAGAAGCCGAGGAACAAATCTATCATGCATGCAGGACCTATCTGGCCATGCTTGACGACCTAGCACGGAATCCTGATGATATCGAGAAATATCAGACCGAAGACAGCAAGAGATACCAGTTTTTTGCATTCACCTCATGTGGTTCCTATTGGCAGGTATTTATCGCCTGGAATATGGCTGGCAGCTGTGTAAGTTTGACCTTTCCCAGGGATGATGTAGTTAACATAGTTACTTTGGCTAACGTTCCCCCGACAGTACGTGGAGACCATTTGGGAGAAAGATGTCAAATCCTTTACGACGGCGTACGATCTAATATGCATCGTTGACCAAATTCACGAATACGCTATAAATCATCACCGCCTCTTTGTCATAAAGCACCTAGAAGCATGGCATGCCCGACACCAAAGATTGATCGCGTCAACCGAAGTGCTTGTTGGTGGTTCTTCCGCTCAAGAATCCGAGGCCACAGGCCTGAATACTTCCAACTCACAGGATGGTGGCAGCAATGCGCTTCGAACTGCTGCAAATGAGAATGATCGGAACCAAGCTTCGAAACGGGCGGAATGGTACCGCCTGAAACAGAGATCCAAAGTTATTAAGGATGCAAAAACGAGGGGTTCGAGACAGAGGAATCGCAAGCGTCGTATGGACGCCGATGTGCTGGCAGCAGAGCCAAGCGGCGAAGAGACAACTAACGCTTCAATCTCCGCTACAGGACCGAGCGTACGGCCTATCATCACGAAAGCTAAGGCGAAACGTTGGTTAGAATCTATGGAATGAATGTATGAAATATTGGGAAAGGGGAGGGTTCAACCTACTTGCTAGGCTTTAGGGCTAAGCCAGCAGAACAGAGGGGCAGGCACAGGGTTTATCACAATTCCATTTCTTATCATATGATTGGGTTTTCGCAAATCCTTGACGAGTATAAAGCAGAGAAATTTGCTTTAAATCTAGTAGAGATCCTGCGGGATCTGGATATCTCCCGAATAGATCAAGATTATTATCGGGAAGAAAATGTCAATCAGCCTGGGGGCTGTGACCAGTCATAAGCCCGACGTGAGGCTGTGCTAGCTGCCTCCTGGCTAGTCATTGCTCTTCCTGGTTGGAAGTGCTGACTGGTCAGGAGGCGGGCAGCGGAACCTTCGCGAGGGGTTTGACTAGTCACAGGAAGAGCTGGGCTTGCCTCTTGGGACTAGTCACATATAGATACCAGTCAGCATCCTCATCTCTTTGACCAGTATCGGATTCGTGACTGGTCTCAACGAGGAGCCCTATCTCTTCTATGACTGATCACATCCCGTGCAAAGGCCTTTCCTAATACTAGTCACCGCATAGTGCGACCACCTGCGCGGACGCCGTCAGTATCGCATCGCATCGCTTTTAGACGTCATGGCTGCCTCAGGCACCAGTACCATGGAGGGGACTATTTCCCCCTCGGAACCACGCCAATCTTGAGTGCAATTGTCGCAAAAGTAGCTACCAGTGCGTTGCACTGGCCAAATACCATATATCCGTGACAGCAATCCCGGTGTGTTAGCACGGCCCAAATCAAGCAAAGAGATTCAGACATCTGGTGCCCACCAGCTGTGCTTAGCCGAAGGGACGCCATAAGGCGGGATAGTCCTAGCATGTATGGAGGCGCCCAGCCTATTATTGCAGCGCTGCCCCCTCAGTCATGGGCTATAGTACGTAGGATTGCTTAATCACTGTCCGGTAGTTGGGAAAGGTACCGCTCAGCTCGCCGGCCAGGTACCGCTCAGGACCTACGAGGCTGCCAGTGCGGCGCGGCAGACATAGCCGATCACGAAAGCGGCGGCGCGGACCGCGTCACGGGTATTACACGAGTACAACATAATATAGACAGACCCCTGGCAACTAGCTCTCCAACACAACCTTGGGCTGTTAGCAATGTCCAACCAGATCATGTGTTCACAAGCGTGAGGCGCCACATGCATGCAAAGCTCTTGACACATCCGAAGTAAGGCAACGCCCAGAAAACAGCCAAGGCACGGAACGGAGCGTCAGTTTACAGAATGCTTCAACTACATACCGGCCCTACCGCAGATTAGCGCGTGAACAAGGAACTGTCCGTGGATGCTATTCGGACGAGCGTAACAGCTGGGGCGACATGCCCTGAGCCGCACTGCTACACGCTCCGTTCCCATGAGACGGTCGAAGATTATCTTAGTCCACGAATGGCACCCGCGCCCATAGTATGCCTTTGTACAAGCTCGCTACTTTGGCCCCCGACTTCAGCGAAGATCTCTGAGGATCTCTTCTCTCCAGGCTTCAAGCCCATAGACTTCGAAATCGGCATCCTCGTCTCCAATTCGGAAATTGCACACCAAAACCTGGAAGCGAAAGACATCAGGCTGTCCAGTAGCGTGGCCACGTGTGACCCCAATGAAGGGTCCTCAACTGGAGCATATTCTTCACAATCATAGGTCTAACAGTCCGCACATTGATTTTGGTGTCGAGGTCCCCGAGATCTGTTGTTGCGAGGATGTCAATGGCAATCTCACCAATGACTTGTCTCATCAAGCAGTTTCTGACATGACTGCTTAACTTGGATCTCCTGACAAGGCTTGGGAATGAGATCGGAGTTAATTATGCTTCCTCGACGCGAAATTGCGCCGTGTTGTGAGGAAAACTTGGTGACATAGCGGATGCTCTCTCCTCCGGGCGGACATGAGTTGAAGTGGCACACAAGTGCATGCTTCTTCAGTGCCGAAATACGGTATGTCCCGAGGCTAAATTAGGTTACTACACGGAGAATAGGCGATCTTCTTGTAGCTCCACGGGTAGATTGATCGTGTTCACCACTTTCCACGCCACGATCCCACAGCCCAAACTCCATGAGAATAATCCGAGACTACCAGCGGCGTCTCTTTGCCGAAGACCTAAGACCTAAGACCGGTAGAACAAGTAAGTACTCTGTAGTCAAGGAGCACTGAAGAACAAAGACTCGGTGGAGCTCTGACGTGCTCCGGGAGTTCGCACGGGGACGTGTGATCTTCCCCGCATGCGCAACTGGTTTGATGCAACATCAGTGGGCCGGATCTTCTTGACCGCTTATTAAAGGGTGACGTCCGGTCAGCGCACCATACAATCACTTCATCAACGATTGGAAATGGTACAGGCACGAGACGTGAATTGGTTAGCAGTTGCACATGGTGATGTCTCGGTCCGGACCCTTTCTTAGTGTCACGGGCACGACAGTAATGCAAGACAGTTGACAACACCCCCGTGCGACAATTATCCTTGTGGCGAAATCGGTGTACTCTGCTACAAGAAACCAGAGGTGTGCAGAAGTTTATCAAGGGCACGTTGAAGATCTGCGCGCACAATCTGGGAGACCGGAGGTAGACTGAGGGGTTCCTGCTTTGCGCAGGAACGTTTCCCGGATGCGACTTTGCAACTAACGGATGAACATCAGTGCTCAATATTCAACCATGACATACCCAAAGCATGTTGTGGTGACGGCTTGCCCACATATACGGGTCGCTTATGCGTTCGCCCGGCAGTATGCCATGCTTTCCCGAGAAACCTATCTTCTCTGTCTTTCCAGAAATCGGCACACTGCACTACCAATATGCAATTATTAAAGGCGTAGACTTGCTAGATTATACTTCGTACCACAGCAAAGAAACCTTGGGCGTGCCCAGGTACACAGTCCTCAATAAAGTTTCACATACCAAACCAGGCCGCAATTTCTTGATTTTAGTCTGGTTTCTGGCCTCATTGTTCATGAGTCAATGGCAAAATACAATATGCCCAGCCATTGTTTCGATCAATGCAAAATACAACTAGCCAGAGGTCCGACCACCCTCAATTATGCAGCTATGAGTACCTGCAGGCCCTCTACCGACTGTGTACCTGAGCAGTTTGGTGCTTGGAACATCACTTACTCAGCACTGCCATCATGGGTATCTTCGACCATTGATGGAGATCTGCAGCTTCCAAGATTGAGATCCCTGGGTATACTACAGCACTGTGCGTCCGTTGGTCGCTTGGATGCACACGCATATCGAGCTACTCATTTCGGAAGGTCAAGAACCTACAAACTCGTTGGGTCACTCCGCGAGCTCACGGTACCCCTCATGATGCTGTGTAGCTCTCCTGTATGAGATCTACAGCAGTACCGCGTGGTATTGCACTTGCTCCGCTGATTCGGATCGACCCGAAGTGTACCAACCTACATGCACATTCGCATATTCCCTTTCCCCCTCACAGCTTTGCAGATGTTCTACCCCTCCCATGCCCCATGACAAGTCCCCCACGTGCCCTTCCAAGATTCCGAGCTATGGCGTCTGAGTCTGTACTAATTCTAGCCTGGATCGAACAAGATCATCACATATTGAGGACAGGGTCCACGATGCCGGGAGGACGGCCGTATATGCGGGCGGTGGCTTTAGCTTCCCGAATTTGTGGAAACCTTGATCCTTGAAGGTAGCCCAACGTCGACGTTTTTATAAGACAAACCTGCCCCAGAAAAAGAGGAAGGGGTATGTTATCCTACGCCCCTCCCTTGTTGTCCCCGTGAGCCTTGCTGTGAGCCTCCTCCTTCCAAAGCGCGCAGGCGATAGGCAGTTCTTACGACCGTACACCATGCATTCGCTCCTGTACGTTGTTGCCGTCCTGGCAACAGCCTCTCAGGCGGCAACTTTTCCTCAGATGCCCCTTGTGCGCGGGGTCAAAGCCTATGTTCCGGAGAAGAGGTACTCAGGGCCGCCGTCGAGCTATGTCACAAACCAGACTAGAGCAGACGCCGTGAAGCAGACGTTCCAGATCAGTTGGGATGGATACTATCAATATGCTTTCCCGGGCGACTCCTTACTTCCCGTCACGAACAGCTTTGCGAACGACCGGTAAGTGAGAAATTGCGTGCTATAGATTCTTGTTCAAGCAGGTTTGCTAACAGGTGAACAGAAACGGTTGGGGTGCCAGTGCCATCGATGCTTTCAGCACAGCCATAATCATGGGCAAGACGGATGTTGTTACTCAAATTCTGGACTACGTGCCGCAGATCGATTTCAGCGTCAGCTTCAACGACACAGTTGTATCTGTCTTTGAGACGACCATTCGTTACCTCGGAGGTCTGGTGTCCGGTACGCTTGTATTCATCCGAAGCCAAGCTGTGTCAAGAAGAATCGAAGCTGATTGTGATGAGTTTGTAGCCTATGACCTTCTCACAGGACCACTGGCCTCTGATTATGGCAATTCTACCACGAGAGCAGAGGACGTCCTCGCCCAGGCCAAAAGCCTGGCTGAGAATCTAAAATTTGCCTTCGATACACCGACTGGCATTTCAGACAATAGCATCTTTCTTGACCCACCGCGTCTAGCCAACTCGTCCAGCAACGGCGTTGCGACCATCGGCACACTGGTCATGGAATGGACTCGCCTCTCTGACCTCACCGGAGACCCTATCTACGGCGAACTTGCACAGAAGGGCGAATCCTATCTGATCAACCCACTCAACCCGGAGCTGGGCGAGCCATTTCCGGGCCTCCTGGGCAGCGACGTGAGCATTTCTAATGGCAGCTTCCTCGATAGCCAGGGCGGCTGGACGGGCGGCACCGACAGCTACTACGAGTACCTGATCAAGATGTACCTGTACGACCCCGCTCGTTTTGCCACGTACAAGGACCGGTGGGTGTCGGCGGTGGACAGTTCTATTACCTACTTGGCGAGCCATCCGACGACGAGGCCAGACTTGACGTTTTTGGCCTATTACTTCAACAACTCTGCGTCTGGCATTGATTACTACTCGGAACACTGTAAGTTTACTTTCTGTTTTGGGCGCCGTCTAGGACGCTAGGAACGGATGCGGACGTGTAGTTCCACAGCCCTGTGACAAACATCTGGAAACAAGATACGAGGCCACGCGCTGCGGTATGGAAGACAAACACGTTGCTATCCATCCGTCTATGCAGTGGTACACTGGATTTTGAGCCACCGCCTTTTGACAGGCAGCACAAGAGCGGCTTGTGAAGTCATTTGTATCTCTAAGTGCCATCCAAGAAATCTCGAAGCTGACAGAAACCCCTCATAGTGGCTTGCTTCGACGGTGGCAACTTCATTCTCGGTGGTCTGACCCTCGATGAACCTAAATACATCGACTTCGGCCTTGAGCTCGTCGCTGGATGTCGTGACACATACATCCAGACAGCCACTGGCATCGGGCCAGAGACATTCCAGTGGCTCGGCGAGAACTCACCGAGCAATGCGACTCCCCCGGCTGGAAATGAGTCGTTCTACGAGCGAGCGGGATACTGGATCACGGGTTCGTCGTACATCACGCGGCCGGAGGTCATCGAAAGCTACTACTATGCCTACCGCGCGACAGGAGACACGAAGTACCAGGAGTGGGCGTGGGAGGCGTACCTGGCCATCAATGAGACCTGCAGGGTTGGTAGTGGCTACTCGAGCATCAATGATGTGAACCAGGTTGGAGGTGGTGGGTTCCAGAACTTCCAAGAGAGTTTTTGGTTTGCCGAGGTCCTGAAGTACAGCTATCTGATTCACGCTGAGGTGGGTACGAGTCTTCCTGCGATGATGCCAGCTCTGCTAACTATTCCTCAGGATGCTCCCTACCAAGTCAAAGCAGACGGCACCAACGAGTTTGTCTTCAACACTGAAGCACATCCCGTTAGGATACCTGGTGGAGAAAGCACTAAGAGGAGAAGATGAAGTTTCCTGCATAATTCACCCGCGTAATGGTATATAATCGCATGAATAGACTACGTGTTGCTTGAATCCTCCGCCGAGTCCGTGGACTCCGATGCCACTTGCACCTCAGCCATCACCCCAAAATGGTCTGTCACCCACGGCTTGTCGAATCCGAGCTCCACGATTTGCTTCCCAGCCTCTTCACCCTCGATCAAAATATCCCGTCCGAATGTCTCAAACCTCAACAGCTTCAAGCCCCCGCGAAAGTACACCTTGTCCATCCGCGAATAGCCAAACTGCTCCCGGAGGCTCGTCGCGGCCTGCTGACCCCAAGTAAACCCGTCCTCCTCATCCTCGTTGCCACCAAGTTCAAGGTACGCATCCTTGAGATCGTTGTCCACGTGCAGCGTGCGATCAAATGGCTGGATGGCGTTGAAGTCTCCCGCGGCCAGCCCGGCGTGGACCTTTGGCTCGTGCAGATAGTGCGCTATGAGCTTCATCTGAGATGGGCGCAAGGGCGGGTTGAAGCCTAGGGACTCGAGATGCGAGTTGCATAGGCGGATCTTCTTGTTTTCTGGCCCGAGAGACACATCCACGAAGGCAGCATCCCGATTCATGCGCGTTTTGGGATAGTGTACGCGAAAGGAAGCTGTAATAGGGAGGCGCGCGTCAATAAGCATTGTGGTCCCGTAATACGTTGCCCAGTTCTCGGAGGTCAAGTCGGTAAGGTTGAAGCGGTCTCGGATCCATGACGTAGAGGCGATGGTCGTTAAGTCGGACGTTACGCACTCCTGAAGGAATATGATGGTCGCAGTGTTTGCGCTGGGTGCAGCTGTCAACCGGCCCAGGTGGTTGAGAGCTGCTTCCATGCGCGCCTCAGCGAAAGGCAGCATGAAGTCGATATTCCAGCTGTAGAGTGCTATGTTGGTGATTGGAGGCTGCTGAGTTTGAGCTGTGTTGTTCTTGGAAGACGTTTTAGAGACCCAGGCCAATGCTGCAGGGTCAAAACTGTAGAAGGCTTGGTGAAAATTCACACCTTGGCCCTGCGGCATCAAGGTCTTGCTCAAGGTTGCCACATTTCTGACGGCTTTGGTAAAAATGGCTTTCATGTTGAATAGAGAGAGCTGAGATGAAATATAGTGGTTGAGGCTGTGAGAAGGAAGACATGGTGAGATGCGGAGAACGAACGCTTCTTCGCGAGGCTAATTGCCCAGGTACCCAGGCAGCAGTCTCTGAAAACGTGGTGCCACATATACGACTTCATCTATCATACAAACATTGCTATCATTGTGAGCATTCTGTTCATGGCAGAATTGTGCCGCGTCTACTTACGATCGGATTGGCATGTTACAAATTGCTCTTGTTGGAGGGGGGGGATGTTTCCAGTCTTCCAAGGTTGGAAGGCTCTCAGAGCAGGCTTGCAGTACAGTGGTGTTGAGATTCAAACGAGCTCATAAGAATGACTTTCACGATCATGTTCCGATGACAAATAATCAGTGAGATCGGAAGCATACTGGTCTGTTCGGACCAGTTGCAAGTGATGGAGGGCAATGCAGAAGTGCATCACCGCCTGTGTTTGGAGTTACAGATATACTCGAATACAGTATGATGAAGAGTTCTGTTCGTTTTTAAGAAACATTGTCATGTTTTTAATTATGAGTCGAAAGTCTGATTCTGCGACATTACTGTCTGGCAAAAGGCCTACGAGCCGTATTCACATGCGCATGGTTGCTTTCCTGCCGGGCGCTACGGAAGCCAGTTCGATGTGATCTGGGCCACTGTTTACGCGCCACCTTCACGCTTTGCATATTCCTCCTCCATAGCCTCTTCGTAACGTCTGTCTGCCTCAACCTCCTCGGACGTCTTCTCCCTGGTGCTGCCTGCTCCAGTATTGACTCCCGCTCCCACAGGTCGACTATCGGGTACCGCCTGCTGCTGGGTGCTGCTTGCTGAGGTGACTCCTGTGGCTTCGGTCTGATTGTTTGGGATAGGCATGAGGATGGTTCCAAAATGATGTACTGTATGTGTGACTGGGTGATAGTAAGAAGTGTGATTGTACAAAGGATGAGTGCACGAAGAGAAGGTGATGATGATTTTATAATCCGTTGAAGATGTTGAGGCAGCCTGTGGAGTGGCAAGGAATCTCACAGGCGATTTTCGAAGGCTTGTGGCTGAATGATCTAATCGAATACAGCTAGTGCGAGCTGCTTTCAACGCACAATGTGACATTGTACCAAGGTTGCTAGTTCGTTGACAGGCTCGACGATGCATAGTTGATAGAAGAAGCTCGAATACGCCTTCTTTTCTTGAAAAGTTTGTATACTCAACCAGATTATCGAGGCTATAGACCACGAAGGTAACGCTGTCGTCCAGCCCGGCTGTTTGATTTTCTTAAACCCCAGGCCGCACATTCGATCCAAGTCCCTTGACTGCCCAGGGATTTCTATTAGCCAGGCAATTCTATACACTGACCGTGCTTAACAATCGGATCTCTGTGCCATACCAAACGTGCAGCATCATATTTCAGCCCTTTGCCTAAGGGTTGAGAACGACTTCGCCATCTGCTCGAGGGCATGGGATTACCCTTCGTGCACGGGCCTTGAATGGTTGGAGAACATTTAAGGCCCGTGCACGGCGACGTCCGTACTGTAATGCCTCATTCGAGCAACAACAGTTCGCGAACATGTCGGTGCGGGTATACCTGACGCGTTAGTCTAGCTAAAAGCAGAAACGATGCACTAAGTCGAGTTGGATCGACGATGTCTGTAGATGCACCTCATGTGGGAACTTAGACGAGTAGCTGTAGAGGGACATCGCTCATGATGGTTCGCTAGTCGCCCAGATGGATTTGGAAAGAGGAGAGACTGCTAACAGTAGACGCTCGAGCGACGGCTGAGACTTGCCGGCACAGGATTGTAGACCGAGCACGCACTCGATAGTAGACAGCATGATTACAAAATATGTATAAGCCAAGATGACTCGAGTACGGTAGCCTTGCTGTAGTTGACGCCTCCCGGAGCCACGGACTAGTGAGATCTGGAAGTCCCAACGTTCAGTGTGTGAAAATTAAATGAGATGACAGGCGATCTGTTGTTTCCCGCTCGTGCAGTAATGTGCGAATTACTGCTCAACTGCGAAAATATGTATGCCCTAATAGCAGCCGGTCGAGTTCGTGTTTGGCGAATACCTGTTGCCCATTATTCACATCCCAAGGTTGATCCTGCCGCGAGGTTCAGGAAATCCCTTGCGAAGCCCAGGTATTTCACACAGGCAGTCATATATCGCGAATCCCCAAATGCTTGCCATTCGCCCTCACACTTGAGCTCGTCCGAAGAATCTGCACTCTAGAGGCCGCTCAAGGCCAAGACTGAGACGAACTTGAGACTAGCCCGCGACCTCACCATGCGTATGTGTATGTTGTCACAACGCCAAGGTCGGAATGTGGGTTTTCTAGTGTATTGTTATTCAGTAGACGCACGGCTGTCCCGAGGAACAGTCTCCCAATCATGGCCCTCCAGAGGACGTCCAAATGTACGGGTATCAACCTTGAAGGTGATGGTTCTGATGCCCTGCTGGGAAGCTGGGGATCCTTCGCTCTTTCGAGTGGCTCGCGGCTCGGCGAGTGACTAGCCTTGCAGATTTTGACAGCCGCTTGTCAGGCTTGTCTCGCATTTACCCCTAGGCGCGGGTGATTTTCCAGCAATCCGTCGATCGTCTTCCTCAATGCCCCCAATGAGTCGAACACAACCTACTTCTTTCTTCAGCCGTTCGCATGAAAGAAGAAGAGTAGAAGCTTTGACAATCATGACCACCAAAAAGTGGGCTCGGGCCGCGATCTAGGGTGTCACGCGCTCGAAGGGATCTAGCGGGCATGCACCGAACCACTAAGCCGTATTGCCCGTAAATAGAACGTTCAATAAATCCTGCCAACAGCTGCGTGATGCAGAGTGTATCCGCAATCGTGCGTTGCAGTGGTGAACTTCTTATCAATGTCCTCCTGCGCTGCGCCCCTGGGATCCAACGTTGCTCGAGTTTCTGCAGTATTGTGCAATGTGATGGTGCGTGATGAAGTCGCGAGAAGGGCCGAGTCGTACTCGGTAAAAACGTGCCCTTGGAAACCCAGAGGCGGATCATTGCTGGCTGGAACTTGCTTTTGACCTTCGTTGTGGGCTGCAGATGGCATAGGGTCCACTTTTGTGCTGCGGCAATTGAGTGGGTTCTTCGATGCTAAAATTCTTGCCAAGGCGCGACCCTGAAACATCTCAAACCTAAATTTCTGACTTTCTTTTGCTTCTTCAACCTTGACATTCATGGATGGGGCCTAACGGGCTGGACGGGCTGGACAGCCTGACAGCCTGCTCACTGGCCAACTGGCAATAGACAACGAAAGCTTCTTCAATGTTTCTGTCGGACTTCCCGAGCCGCGTTATATGCATTGCTCACCTCTTCGTGTCTGTCTGTGGGCGGCCGCTCTGCCAGTTGAGAGGTGTGCAAGATCCCCCCTGTTCAGCAGTTTCCGCCAACCTTGGTACACAGAAAACTTTACGGGCCTCCACTGTCCTTGATATTGGCAGGTCGAACTACCTCCACTTGATGTAGAGCACAACTCGACGGGCACTGCCAAGACTGTTCTTCTCCGCTACAGGCTGGTCAGCCTGTTTAGGTTATAATTAAACGCGGACCTGTGGATCTGTGGACCAGAGTTTGTGGACATGTTCCTCCATTCAGCGCACGACTTTCCGCCTCACCATGATGCCAGACTGACAGGCTATATATGGGAGTTAGAGTCTCGAGAGATCAAGCTTTGTGCAACATGCTGTGCACCACAGACCATGTAGGTCAGACGATAGAATGGCTGGGTAAGTAGAGTTACTCGCTCGAGCTCCCGCGCTCGGACAAACTGCTCCGCATGCTGGCTGGTTGACCGGCTGGGCATTGGAAGATTGGCCAAGTGGTGATTCCCAATGTGGCTGAATGGCTTTGATAGTTCCGGGCCAGCCGGCAACCTGACAGCAGTCGTAGGACACTAAACACGTGAAGTCATGTTGAGAATTTAAGCTTGAATACGCCAATTTCTCTAATTGACGGGATTCGGAGATTTGGACAGGGCACGGATGCAAGGTAGCAATGTATGTGGAATAGGCGCGCGAACTTGGAAGAGTCTTTTTGTCCAGCGCCAGGACGGGGGTGATGGGCAGAACGGGCCCGAAACCTTAATCGAGTAAAGGCCGCATCAGGCTCGGTCGCCGATGGAGGTATGCTGCGGGCTAGGGGTTGGTAAGAAGCTAGTTTCGAGCTGGTGCCATGCAAGTGTCAACGTTCGTCAAAGGGCACAAGGGCACGGAGGGCCCAACACGGCGGAACAGCGGCGCTTCTCTTTAGCTCTGTAGGTGAAGGAGGACTCTCCACCGACGTAGGTACTTACACAGGACTGTCGACATTAGCGAAGGGAATTGATAAACCTGACGCAAGCCGAGGAGGAGGGTCCGGAGAGGGAGAGACAGAGACAGAGACAGAGACAGAGACAGGAGACGATGGCTACCTATATCGTTGGCGTGATATTGATGTTAGGTATGTGGTATTTAGGCGGGTGACAGTGACAGTGTCACTATCAAGACGATGACATCGGGGCCATCGTGTCCATCTCGCTTGATTTGAGCCCCTCCGGTGGCCAGTGGATCAACTCGGGGAGGAAGGGGCTGCTCTGGAACAGGGACTGGAAACTTGAGGCAAGGGCTTCAAGGGCTCGAGCGAGCAATTACACCAATAGCAGCCCCAGTTCAATCTCGAAAGTGGGCTGGGTGGCACCTGCCTTCCTGCCTCCAGGTCACTTTGGGTTACTTTGGTACTTTGGGCTCCACATTCCGATGGCTCCTGCCGTGCCTGGCCTGGAGCCAAGCGGCACTCGTCTCCTGGGTGTCTGTGACTGGCACCCGCTCCTCGAAGTCCCGCCGCTTCACCTCATCCTCATCCTCCGGGCTTCCAACTTTCCAACTCCCGTCCGCTTTGCCTTGTGTGATTGTCTCCATATTCACCTGCCGTGCAATATTCCTCCTCCTCCACATTCAACCCAAATCTGTCAGCCAGTCCTACTGCTCATCTCGAATTGCGATTGAGCCCCAGTAGCACACGATCAAGCCTTGGTTTTACTCGGATCAAGGCTCTTACGGACGGCCCCCGATTTTCTTACACGCCTTGCGGCCCCTTTCTGCTCGCCCCGGCCACTCGTCAACAATAGCATCCTCCTCATCCAGCTCCACTCTGCACCATCTCTACGCCAGCCCTCACCTACCACTAACGCGGCCTCACCAGCAATACCAAGAATAAATGCAGCGTCGCTGAATTCCTCAAATCCACGCGCGCCATTCGTCAAGAGCGGGTTCGATCCGGATCACGACAAGCAGAGCTGGGCACCTCGATGACTTGGCAGGCCCTGCCACCACCCACGGCCCATTGAGCCTGTTGCTGCGCCGCCGCCGCGACTTCAATTCAACACTTCAGGTCGACAGCAGTGCACAGCGCTCTGTTGGCTCAACTACCTAGACGAATCCTTTTCCCAGCTGCCGCGGTTTGATATCGCCAACGCTCAATCGAGATGAGCGAACCCACTCACAAAGCGTCCGACCCCGAGAGGAGGGCCTCCACGAGAACCTCGAGAGGCGTCTCACTAACCCAAAATGGTCCGCCTATTTTGGAAACGGATGATTACGACGATGAAGACTATGCTTTGATGGCTCTGGGTATCATGCCCTCCAACGATGGCTATCGTTCTGCACCAGGTCCGACTTACACGCCGTCATCCATGCAGACGCCCGAAATCGCGTCCACACTCACGTATGACGACCGCAGTGTCAGCCCCGACTCCGCCGTCCGACCGGAGTCCCCAGATATTCCAAGCACAAGCACCCCCACAGCACCAACTACTACCACATCATCACCAGCCCGACTCAATCGCTCCAGTATCTCAAAACCTCCTCGCGGCCACGACTCTCTTACTTTGAGGCACGATGGTGCTGCCGGGTACGTGGCAGCCTCAGTCCCACAACCCGCCTTGGCCCGGTCATCTACAGTGTCCACGACCTCGAGCGATGGTGCCGCCTACCTAGTCAGCGATGGCCCATACCGAGGCCCTACCGCTCCATCGCACTCCTATTCCTTCTACCCACAAGATACACGCCAAGGGAGACCGACGAGTGTCGCTACCACCACTTCGACTGCACCGACCGCACGCCCGGAATCAGAATACAATGGCCCGAGAGGTCCATCACATCCTTACTCAATGTACCCGCAGATGCCGGTCGAGGAAACGGCCCCGCAACCTGCGGTACCCGCGATTCCCGTAGGTTTCACCGCCGCGCCGGATCCGTATCAACGACGACTCGGGCCCGATGGGGAGGAATTGGCCGACATCATCGGCCCGGATGGCCACACGGAAGAGTTGCCGCCGTACACGAGGTATCCAGATGAATTCTACGCACGCAAGATACGCGGCGACCAAGACCCGGAGCAGCCCGGTGAAAGCGCAGGGGCTTCCACGGCTGCCGCAGCTGTGCCTACTACAACTCTGGCTGCAATCTCGACTACGACACCAAACACAATACCGGGTGCTGGAGGGATAGGGCTGGCTGCCCGAAATCCAGAGTTCGATGCTCGGTCGATGGAGGATGCTGGCTCACCAGGATCACGGCACTCGTCACGCAGTTTCACTAGCGACAGCCATCATAATATCAACACAGCAGCTGCAGTAGTGTCAGAAAAGCCGCAGCTCGGCAAATGGCAAAGACGGGCAAAGAAGAAGGCTTGCGGTGTGATACCTTACTGGGCTTTAGGCCTGACGTTTACGGCTGTCCTCATTGTCATCATCATTATCGCAGCTGTCATAGGGACCTTGCTTTCCCACCGCCCCAAACCGAGAAATAAGGGGGATGCCACTCCTACGAAGTAAGTGTCTCTAGCGGTGATGTTTTTTTTACAGAGTCACCAGTGCTAACGATGTTCTCATAGTTATCAAGACAGCATGCCGACTGTCACTGTTACATTTGATGCCACGCCTATACCTACGCCGTCCGATCTACCCGCACTGGCACTGGGTTCCTACGCCCTGCCTTTGAGCGTGAATCAAAGCCCAAACACTTGCTTCAACAACACGGCTCAGTCAGCCGCTTGGAGTTGTAACATCGCCCCCAACCAGGCTGTGGCCATGGAGTTGTCAATCACCAGAAATGCGCCTCAACTTGGTAAGGATGGCAACTACGACGTGGCATTGGACGTCAACTACACAAGCAGTAAACCTCCAAATGGTGACACCACCGGCAACAGCAATTTGATGTATGGCGCGAGCGCGCCCCTGATACTTCCGGCAATGAACATGGAGCTTGTTAACGACACTTTCGATTTGAACCGGGGCCCTGCATGGTTTAGGATGTTACCATACAACAAGACCGTGGTAATATCGGAGAGCCTTTTCTCAACCTCGACTTCTACCGAGAGTCGACGGCAAAACCCGGGTTTCGCTCCTGGCCCGGGAGATTTTCAAAGGAAAGGCGTGGCACAAGCAGGAGATAGGCCATGGGTTTGCGTCTGGCCCGAGACCTTTGTGGAAATGTTCATTTACGCCCGACAGAACAGCAGCTTTGCAGCACAGTCCACTGCGACAATTACGACGAGGCCTATCTCGACAGCCACTCCAACAGGAACTGAGACGGGCAGTGCGGCAGTGGCTACGGCAACAGGTGGCGGAACCGAGATCATCGATCCAGGACGTCTGGCCGCCTATCCGAGGGCGATCAAGATCAAGGAGCGCCGAATCAACGATGCACCACGCGCATATTGCTACCAGGTCGAAGTCCAGAACGATAACAGCACGACTCCTGTCACTGACTCGAGCGGCAATGTGGTGAGGGTCGAGATTGATGAGAATCAACAGACGAACGGCATGGACAAGCGCGATGATGATGACGGCGACATGAGCGATTGCGGCTGCATGTGGTTTACCTCGTAAGGTCTTTTCCAGCTTCTCAACCCTCATGGGTTCTCGGACATGCTGCACAGCGAAAGGCAGATGATGAGCGGCATATTGAGACTGGTCCTGGATCAATTGCTGGGCCGTACCCGGTGTGGATAGGAATGTGACGCAACAGACCAGGTATCCGACACTTTGTTGTATTTTCTTTGTGTTTCGAGGACGATGACTTCCTCTGTAACTGTACTATCTATTCGTCATCGCAGCATGTGGGTGGAGTTATGGGAATCGTGGGTTTGAACAGTGATACCGCTTTTGGATAAAAGCACGGCGTTCGGATGGCTCTGCGACCGATCTAGGTTGTCTCTTGATACTTCTATGTCGTACTATCATGGAGGATGCCAGGCATGGGTTGAGGGTTTGGGCCTGTGTGACTGGCTGTTTTATGCCACACTTTTCAGAAGAAGGGAATTGGGCCGGAATTACAACGTCTTGGAGTCATATATTATTGACTTTGGTCACATTGGGAGTCGGATAAAGCGCCAGACACGCGCATGTTGCGCAGCGCCGGAACAAAATTCCATACAGTGCGATGTTGTATCTATATCTTGGGCTGAGCGTATATGAAATCAAAAGATATCCAAACATGTGTTCTCTCACGCAGCTCCTTCGTCTGCATGTCCCTGTTAACAAGAAATGTTCTTGTCCATGATAGGTGGTGCATTAGTCCCGGGCTCCGTTTTACTTTTCCCATGCTGCAGGTGGACTGCGTCGTAACGTTTCATAGGACTCTCGAGGTACCCGAGGCAACACCTACATCGTCCGGTCCTACGGGTGGGCACGCATGGCGGAGCATCGACATGTATTCGCCTGGGGTTTTGGCTTGAACGGGCTGAAGGCTCACTTCGTCGACTTCGATTGACTTGCTCCGAGGTAAACCGACCTGAGCACTCTTTGGCTTTTCAAGTTCGTGATGGCTTCCGAGGTCCGCAATCCTGAGGTCTCTATGCGGAGCAGTAAACAAGCTTTAGGCCGTTTGTATAATGCTGTGTTGATCAAGCATAGGAGTGATACTGTTCATTTGGATTGTTGATGATGAGGAAAAAGAAGACAACGGCTCTGCAAGTCCCTAGCATACTCTTCACAGGTCTCTCGCCCGCTAGATTCCCCAGACCCGCCTGTGATCCACATACTACTCAGCACTGTATCGATATTCGCGCCATTCGCTTCATTAAACACCTGTTTCATGGTCGAGGATCGAGACGCTGTCAGCAGACATAGTAGAGACCTGCGTTTTCTTCCTGCAAGCTTTCGACGTTACACAAAGCAGGCAGTGCAGATGGTCCACATCGGCGGGTCTGCCTCTTGAGGCTAAAGCTGCAGTGAGCTTAAGGACCCCTTGTCACCATTCCAGCCTTATCAACTAGAAGCCCCCCGAGGCGGCTGAGATGAAGGGTTTGGAGCAGCTGCGTCGCTTGTCGCGTGCGAAGAGATAGCGAATCTTCAAACATTGAGTCCGGGTAGGTTTTGGCTTCATGCCGCTATTCTTCAACTTCGTACAATCGATGGAATGTTGATGTAGCTCATCCCTGACACATATTCTTCACGTTACCATGGACGGCGACTCGACTTCGGCGTCTCGTGCGCTTCGTACGAGCTGTTCAAGCAGTGTCCTGATGAATGATGGACTGGACGTTCTTTTGCCTGCGTAGACGGACACACTCTTGAAGAGACATACTTTCGCTTCTAGTACAGGCATGCATGCCTAGAAGGAAGTATTGATTGAAATGAGGAGAAGCGGGAATCATTGCTAGAGGAGATCGTCTGGAGGCATATGCAGAGGCGCCACCAAATAGTTGGTAGAAACTTCACCAGAAGTTCTCCTGCCCATGGGACGCAAAAAAAATCAACTGTGTTCCTGGTCCCATAGGGTTCGTTGGAGAGCTTGTTTGCAACTGGCGTCCCCCACATGTAAAGGTACGATCACGCTACGATCCGCAGTTCCCAGGCTGCGAGCAGCATCCCCTGTCTCGAGCGGTATGCCCGCGTTTTGAACGCAGGAGCTCCAGGTTTGGAAGCCAAGAATGTCACCGCTAGGCCTGACGGGCCGCCACAGATAGAATATAGCTCAGAGGGGTCGTTGATGAGCTCGCAATCGGGCCTGATGGCGGCAGCGGAGGTCGGAGGTTGTTGGAGGGGGTTGTGGTCTGTTGCTCGCTTGGGTACCGACGTATTGACGGGTGCAGCTATCGCGAGGAGTCCGGCCAGCACACTTGCGCGACGAGGACATGCACACTGACGCCCACCATCGTCCTTCCTGGCAGCACTCACTCACGCACGCTCATTCGACCTGCCTCCACCCGCGTCAGCTGTCTCGCCTCATCCCTTTACTTCGACACCGTGCATCCCACAACATCTACCCCTCGTCCTCGTCCTCCTTAACCCCCATATCAGCAGCCAACCCCTCCAAGAACGTATCCGCCATCTTTGCAGCCCGCTTCTCGCCCACCGCCCGCCTTCTCTCCTCAATCACCCTCCGCCTCTCCTCCACCTCCCTCTTCCGCACCGCCCTCTCCTCCTCCCTCTTCACCCTCTCCGCCTCCGTCGTCGCCCTCTCCTTCTCCAGCGCCTCCATCTCCGCCTTCCGCACCTCCTCATCCTTACTAAACTGGAAGAACCCCACGCCCTTCGTACGGATCTCGCCATTCGCATCATAGTGCTTCATCTCGGGCGGCGTCAGCGAGCGATCCCGCTTCCGCGCCATCGCCTCCATCGCCGCCTCGTCAGCCGCCACGAACGCCTCGCTCTGCACCGCGTCGCCGTAGATCAACCGCTCCGGCGCTCTAGGCCGCGCACTCATGCGCTCGAGCTCGGCGGTGCCAATCTGGCTGGCGCGCAGGCGGCGCTCGAGGCGCTGGAGTTCGGCGCGCGTACCAGTGCGGGCGCGGCCGAATTCGTCGGTGAAGGTGACTATTTCGTTGTCTGCTTCCTCGTCGTCGTCGTCGTCGTCGTCGTCGTCGTCGTCGTCATCATCTGAGGCGTCAGGGTTGGCTTCTTCGGACTTTTCGGCCCATTTCCTGTCGAAGTCGACGAGAGGCGCAGCTTCGCCTTCTTTGGGGACGTAGTCGCCGCGCTTCATGGCGGCGTAGAGGCGCGCTTTGTCCTCCATTTTGCGGCGGGCGGCGAGGCGGGCGTTTTTCTCGTCTTCGGTGGTGGTGACCTCTTTGAGGATGAGCTTGTCATCGCTGGCGCGCGACTTGTCGGCTTTGCGTTTGGCTTTGACGGTGGCGAAGACGTCTGGTTTTGACTTTGAGGGCCGCGGGCGAGCCTGTGTGGTTGATGAGGGGATGATGGAGGAGGTTGGGGTTTTTGAGGTGGATATCAGAGAGGCGAGCTCTGATTTGAAGGCCAGGGAGCTGGGAAGTGTTGATGAGGAAGATTTCTTGTGGCGTTTGGGGGGCCGTTGGCCGTATAGATCTGGATCTTGTGGCATTGTTGCGGGTGATGGTTGAGAAGCTCTGGTGGTGAGAAGACTGCGAGTTTGCTGGTGTCCAAGGGCACTATGCCTTTACTCTAATGTGAGCGTGTGTGTAGATGAAGTCACTTGTTGGTCAGGCCGTCATATGTTGTGGTGTGTGGGCGTGTGAAAGTGTCGAGGTTGCGGATTCAGCAAATCAAAGTGTCGTCCCTGTAGACGCTTCAAGATTACTAATTTATGAGGCTGAGTCTGCTTGGTATGGAAGAGGCCATTGAGAGCCCTGGCTGATAAGGGAACGCGGTTCTTTCCTGCAGCCGTTTTCGAACCCTGCAATGGTTGACGCCAGACTGGAAGTCGTACCACAGTACTTCTTTGCTGCCTGCATGAAGGAATGAAGTAACCATGATGGCAACACCAATGCAGATGGATTGTTGAGGCTGGGTGTACTACTGCGGTACATCGTCACAGATGTAGTAACACATGCAACTGATATGATAAGCGGAGCTGCTGCATCAAGACAGGGGTCGCATGTCACGTCATGCCAGCTCAACTGTCAAAAAAAGGAATGGAATATGTCTCTTCCTGCAGTGTGTTGCAGTGTGTTGCAGTGTGCTTTCCCCGGATGCAAGGCTAGATCCACTTCACCAACTTAGATCTCCCTTTCAAGGTCCCCCGTCTCACCTCACCCTCAACCTATTCCGTCAGCCTTCCGCAATGCGCTGACTGGCTATCCTCAATTACCGTCACACATGTCCGCGATATCGACATAGGCCACTGAACGTCCGCTACTTCTCCCGTGCGTTGCACGCGACCATCGTCAACAAATACGCCCGCGGCCCGAGCGACAAAACACTGGACCTCGAGCTTCTGGGCTTTGCGAGTCAATCAGCCGACCGTCCCATTCCTACCCCCCAGAGCAATGCACGCCCCGTCCACCCCGAGCATGGTCTCCCTTCACGAAGCCGCCGCGCTGCTACAGTCGAGAATGCCGGGCCTCCTGATGGCGTCAGATACCTACGTGAATTCGTGGGCTGTCAAGATCATCTCGTGGTTTTTCGTACGCTCTCACCTCCCTCGGCCCTTCAAGACTCGGCCATGCTCCGTTGCCCAAGGTCACTGCACGGCTAACACTCTGCCGCGCTCCTCTTCACAGATCACACTGGCCTTATCCATGGGCTTACCAATAGTCTTGCTCGTCGTCTTTGACTTCTTTCTCTGGACATACCGCCTCGTCTTCCCCTCCACCACACCCGCGAATGCCGCCTCTCGCGCCCATCGGCGACCCGACGTCTCCTCCTCCAAGGCAACTCCGAGCAGTAGCCATAACAAACACCCGATCACCGCCTCCTAAGCAGCCTCGCCAAGACTGGCGATGGAGCGAAGGTTTCTGTAACGACAACAACGGGCTGTCTTTCTGGTTTCTCGGTTACGGGCTACAAATGGCGTTCGGCGGATATCCAAAGCACACACACCTACGTGTGGCATAGATTGACCAGCGAGGAGTTACAAATGGGTCCGGGCGAGGCAGGAGAATCGCAGGACTGGGCATAGCACGTAACACCATTACTTGTGTACTTCGGCAATCAAGCGTCTCCAAGCTGTGTTTGGCCTCTTTTTTTTTTTTTTTTTTTTTTTTTGGGGGGGGGGGGGTTTTTTGGTGAATGGAAGGGGAGCAGAGTTGGTGTTTTTTTTTTTAATTTTTTTTATATGGGCCCGCCCCGAGATAAA